>JARFJB010000827.1:690000-705000 GCA_036346205.1 Vesta saturnalis
TGACTTTAATCTATTGTCAAAATTGGATTTCAATATACAGAGTGATCACAAAAATTAATTCAATAACATAAATTTTACAATGCTATATCTTCATTTTTTAAATGGCACACCCTATATTTTTTAAACGCCTTGTCTTCGTCTATTAGTCGGACTTAATTTTTATTAAATATGTTCTATACTTATCTCTAATAGTCGGAGATATTTAAGTTTGTTGAATTTTTTTCGTTGATAACACTGATGAAGAGCAACATTGGTCGGTCAAAGCAAGCTGTGGATACATAGGAACCTAAAAAATATTAACTGAAATACATAAATTGTAATTATAATAAATATTGTATGAAACCACCATTTTTAAGAGATATTTGAGATGTTTTTAAACGATTCATCATAAAATTAAACAGTTTAACCAAAAGAGCATAAAACAAAAGATAAACGATAAACGAAATCAAACAGTGCTAATATTTGTGTAGTATTGTATACTCACTTCCTAAATTACAAAATTAATTTTTCCAAAGAAGAACTTGTTAATATGATTTACGTCCTTGGTGAAAGCGATAAAAATTGTCTTTCAGCTCATCGAATTTATAAGCAAAGATTTCCAAATGCACGACACCCGCAAGTTTCAGCATTTGCAAGATTGAAAGAGCGTTTCGAGCAAACAGGCAGTATTCATTACGAAAACAATTTAGAACGAGAAAGAACCGCAATTAACGAAGGTAATGAACATTTAGTTCTTCAATCCGTGATTGAAAATCCCCACGTTTCTTGCCGACAATTGGAATTAGAAGTTGGGGTTTCAAAAACATCAATTAATAGAATTATAAAAAAATATAAATAACATCCATACCATGTCCAACTTGCACAAGAATTAGACGAGAATGACTTCGTTAATAGATTAAACTTTTGCAATTGGGCCATATATATAACAATTTAGAAAAACCCAAATATTTTAGCACGATCTTATTTACTGATGAAGCTACTTTCCACAAAAATGGATACGTTAATAGACATAATTTCCATTATTACGATACTGAAAACCAGATTTATAACTCCTGCTGATCATCAACACCGCTGGTCACTTAATGTTTGGGCCGGAATTATTGGGGAAAGAATTATAGGACCATATTTTTTTGAAAACACGGTCAATGGAGATTCATTTTTAAACTTCTTGCGCAAAGAATTTGAAACTTTTATGGGAGATTTACCTTTACAAACTTTTAGAGAAATGTGGCTGCAATTAGATGGCGCACCTCCGCATTTTAGCAGAAACGTAGAAATTATTTAAATATCCAGTTTCAAAACAAATGGATTGGAAGAGGAGGGCCGATCCCCTGGCCAGCAAGATCGCCTGACCTGACAAAGCTGGACTTTTTTCTTTGGGGTTGGATTAAAGAAAAAGTCTATCAAACTACTCCAACGACTGTAGATATGAAGGCAAGAATTAGAGACGTCATTCAAAATATAAATGTTTCCACGTTACGAAAAGTAAATTTGTCGTTTATTCAAAGACTTCATGTTTGCCAGCAACAAAATGGTGGTCACATTGAACATTTATTATAATTTTAAGTGTTTGTATTTCAGTTAATATGTTTTTTAGTTTCTTATGTATTCATAGCTTGCTTTGACTGACTAATGTTACTGTTCTTCGTGTTATCAACGAAAAAAATTGAACAAACTTAAATATCTCCGAAACTATTAGAGATACGTATAGAACATATTTAACAGAAATGTAAGCCGACTAATAGACGAAGACAAGGCGTTAAAAAAATATAGGGTGTGCCATTTAAAAAAATGAAGATATAGCATTTTCAAATTTATGTTACTGAATTCATTTTTGTGGTCACCGTGTATATTTAAATCCAATTTTGACAATAGATTAAAGTAAGCTCATGTATGAATAAAGTCTACACCAACTATGATTTTTTATCTTTAAAAAGAGATACGCCTACTTGAATTACTACATAAAAATGTCAGTTTTTAGTTAACTTTGCAAATATCTCAAAAACTGTAAGATTTAGCTTGTAAATAATTATTATAAAAAAGTAAAATTATAAGGAGAATCAAAAAATAAAATAATATATAGGGTGTTCTATTTAAAAATCAAAAGTTCTATTGTATTGTACCGCTTTTATATTACACCCTGTAGTAACCAAACTATTTTTAGATTATGCAATTATAAAAATATAAAAATAAACAACTTTCGTATTTAAACTTCTCTTCTAAGTTTAATAGCTAATGAGCTATCGACCGAATACGCATTATTGGGACACCCTGTATATATATATATATATATATATATATATATATATATATTTGACAAACTGTAAACTGAGATTTTTAAAATAATACAGTGTATTTATTTATGACAAAATCAGTTATTTATAAGTGGCTTCGATAACCAAATTACAGTGTTGACTCTTTTTACGCAGTGAGATCTGTCGGCTAAAAACGATCCTCTCCAATTAACCAAACTTTTCGCAATTCATTTGGGTACTGCTTACTGCTAGCTAATTCGTTTCTTATTGAAAATTATTGATATAATTAATTTGTAAAACAGATCCAAAACGAAATTTTGTTAACCCGGCCTCGGTTCTGATAATCGTTTATAGTTGTACAATATATTTTTATCATCTGACTTTACCTCTGTGGACTTTACATGCCAAAATAAGTGCAAACGGATGAAATTCGACTTTATTTATACGAGTGGATGGGGATTTTTAAGACCTTCAGGATGCTAAATCCCGAGATATTCGAACAATAATTTTGTTTAAATTTGACAGCGCGGGTTAAATTTAAAAATAACCTAGAAACATTGACGATGTTTTGTTGGTATTCAAAATTACTAACTATATGAACCAATAACGACATACGTTTTTAAAACCATGCTTTACTAAAGGATGAGTCATAAGACACCTCTCGCCGGCCCGACTTTAGTCTAAACGGAATAGTACAATGTGATGGTCAATGTGTTCGGAAAGTAGTGTGGTGAACACATCATATAAATATACTAAGTAGTATTAGTCGAAGAGCACCCTGTACAGGTTGGAAGAATCATTTGAGTAGTTTAGGTACTAAAACAATAACCCAAGCGCAGGTTCGTATGAATTAGATATTATACAACTCGTTATAACTCTTTTAAGCATAGAGACACAATATATCTTTTTCACTTATAAGTTTAATAGATGAAAATAGTTTTGATACAAATCGAAGTGTGCGTTGGTAAAAAAAGTTGATACGAATTAAAACAAGTAAACTATTTAAAAAGAATATTCACATATTTTGATGAAGACGCAAAAGATGTGCCGTATTCATATTCTTTGTTGGTTATTGTACAGGGTGTGTAGGAGCCATTATCACAAAAATTTTCCAAAGCTTGAACACCAAATTTCACCTGTTAGAGTACCTTAAAAAGGTGTTGTATGGAATTTTCGTAGAGGATGAGTTATATAATTTATTGAAATAGTCGTTTATATATTCAGGCAATAAAGAATAAAATAATTTTTAAGACGAACGTGGAGTTTAGTTGACGATGTCCTCAGCAGTGAGGTAAATAAAACACAAAGTCTTAAAAAATAACTTTATTCCCTAGGTGCATACAACATTTTTACCGAAATTGAAATACTTTAGTTAAAAGCTTCAAGACGTTAGTCAAACTTAAGTTTATTAATTACTGTGATAGTAACATTGCATTGATATCATATTAGGTTAAGGTACAGCATTATTTTTGAAATTATGATCGTTAAAAAATAAAATGGTTAGGATAATAAAGAGATTATGCTACTAATGACGGTTTCAGAAAATATTTTTTTAAATTTGTTACATATTTAGATTAAACCTTGACAAATCAAGCAATAATCTAATGTTATTCTGGCAATTAACTTTACATAGTTACCAACTTAACATAATACGTCTGGGATTATTTGCCATATCATTTTTTTAGTCGACTAACCACTTCAGAGGTCTTGCATCACTTTTTTAATTCTGAAGGTTAGAAAATACTAGACCGGAAGCTTATATCAAAAGTCAAACGTTAAAAAATATTTAAAATAATAATTTATGATAACCGAGAGTAGGTCGATAGGAACCGGAACTCGTAGTCTGAAAACGAAAAATTGAACTTGACCAGCCCAAGGTTAGTATGTTTTTTTTATCAAAAAAAGAAATTTGAGTTATGTTTATGACCCTGCTTGCATTTTATTTTTTACTGGTTACTTTTTTGTATAAGCTTAATTTCTTCCTATTTTCTATAATCCTTAGTTGTTATATTTTTGTTGACTATTAACAAACAATGCTATTAATCAATATGTAAGTAAACCGTAAAAGTTTTTTTTTTAAATTAGGGTTTATCAGTAAATATTACTGTACTGGCAACAAAATGCAGAAAGGAAGTATGAAATGTTTTTTAATATTTAGTGAGTGAAACGAAGACTGGAATGAAATATTTTTTATCTTAATGTTTTTTGTTTAACCGTGTTTCAATATTGTAGTTTTACCCGAATAGCAAGTCGCTGTAATTATAACTAAAATATAGATTTCCTTACATTTTTTTAGTTTTAAATGTGTAATATTTCGTAAGTAGTAAAGTTATATCGGTAGCCAAAATATTAAAATTTTATTATTTAGGTTTTCTTATAAAACTAAAATAAAATTGTGATATTAAATTATACGTAACTTTGTTTCTGTTACGAACCATATGAACTTACATGGCCTACTTAAATTAAAATTAAGAAAAAAATTAAATATGTTAAGGTATTCTTGCTATCTTGAAAGTACTATACACTCTTAAGTTGCAAATACAACGCTTATTCTCTAACCAACTGTACTAAATTGTCTTTAATGAACATATTTCAATTTATTTATTTCCTTCAAAATATAATAGGTACAGGGGGGAGGGGGGATTGAACAACAAAACATAAACTTTGGCAAAGAGATGTTTCATTTTGCAACATGGCCTACTTCCACATACTTAGCCCAACAGATTCAAGTAAAATAATTTAGAATAATAAGCTCCTAAAAAAAAATTGCATCGCGAACTTGACCTAAAATTAACTATTATCATTTATCTTCTTGAAGATGCTTTATAAGAAATATACCTACAATAACATCAGTGTACTGCTTACAATGGTGCTTCATTTAGTTTATGGATCAAATTAACAAAAATACGGCTTCATGTTTCGAGTATTAATACGTCTATCGTAGAACAGCGTATAGCAGTATTTACCGCGAATTTGTTTAAAGAAAAAATCATTACCGGAGTTTTGCCTCTCCGTCCGTCCGTCCCTGTAATTACTCCTAACCGATATAAGATATCAAAAAGATTTGCAATTTAATTATTTCAGACAGGTTACTGGTTTAACAAGAAGTGCATTAGTAAAGGAACTAGTTATACTATTTAATTAAAAATTTACTACCGGACAACATTCGGTGAACTGGAGCTTAGGATATTATTCCAACAATTCATTATCTTGCAATTTAAGGCTACTGGCATAATCGTCACTTCCGCATTATTGGCTTTGAATTAAAGGAGAACGACTGAACGAGTTAATAGGAATTTGACAGCGTTAGTAATATTTTTCCATGAAATTAGACTGTCCACTTCTATTCCCCTGATGTTATCATTCTAGCATTTGTTGTTGTACATATGTATTCCATGGAGTACACAGATGTTACATTATGTGTTTTTTAAATAGAAACATAAAGATGAGGTTTAAAAAAATTCTGTCAATGTTGTCTATTCAAATGAGGAAAAGTTAAGGAAGCCTATAAGAAATAGTTCCAGGAATTACCAATAACCGCCATTTTAGATGAATATTGTGTTACATCGATTTCAAAGGAAACGGCAAAAGCTGTCCTTACTGAATGTGGTTACTGTCATAGATAAAATTATATTCTATTGTTATAAAACAATCGGACGTATTTATACGGACCTCGACTAAGTCGACTAACGCAAAAAAAATAAAACTGTAAGATAAGCTAAGAATGACGAGCATTATTATAACCAAACTTCGTAAAAATGAAAAATTGGATGGGTGGGTGCGTACGTATATGCGTGCGGGTGCGTGCGTGCGGGGGCGTACATACGGCTGCGTGTGTGAGTGTGTGAATGTGTGCACGTGCGTGTGTGTGAGTACGGGTGCGTGTGCGTGCGTGTGTGCATGCGTACGTGTGTACGTGTCTGCGTGTGGTGTGCGTGTGTGCGTGCATGCGTGCGTGGGTGTATGCGTCTGTAAGTGTGTGCATGTGCGCGTGTCTGCCAGTGCGTCTGCTTCGGCGTGTGCGATTTTGTGTCCGTTGTAAAGTGTGTCCCGATCTCGTTGTTTTAGTTATTTTTTAAAGATATCTTTGTTATTATCAAAGATTGAAATTAGCAGTTTTTATATTCACGTACCACCTTGTTGACGCAGATTTCATGGCAAAATCCAACATTTAGTATCTTCTTTTCTTTTCGACTTATAGCCAAACGTGAATATTACTACACTTTTTTCAAGGTCTTATACCTCACTTAATACTATTATACTGATATATTTCATCAACGGTACTTGTATATTGCGAAGTGCCGAATTCAGTGACGTGCCCTAGGGGTTTGACTTTTGAGTGATAATATAAACTTACATTTTTTTAAATGGGAATCACAGTTGGATTGGCAACCATCAGCTGCTATTCTTTCCTAGCTTTTCAAAAACATAAATATACACATTCCTGAATAACATCTTCCAAATATTTTTTCAACAAGACGCTGTTCCAGCCCATAATGCTTTGTCAGTGAGGAATTACTTAGAAAACCGTTTCCTAAATCGTTGGATTGCAACATTCGGTTCGGTATTATGACGGTTTTGATAATTTATGTTTTGGGAAAATCCCATAGGAAGAAATCCAGCATTGGCAGATATACAGATCGTGGCGGCCATAACGCCGAAGCAAATATTGCAATCCAACGATTTGGGAAACGGTTTTCTCATTGCCACAGCATTGTAAGCCGGGGCACCGCCTTGTTGAAAAAAAATATTTGGAAGATGATCTTCAGGAATGTCTATATTTATATTTTTGAAAAGCTAAGAAAAAACTGCATCCGATGTTTGCCAAGCCAACTATGATTCCCATTAAAAAAATTTAAGGTTTATATTATTACTCAAAAACCGCACTCCCTAGAAAAATTCTAAGCACACCACTGAATTCGGTACTTCGCAATATATGAGTACCGTTGACGAAATATATCAGTATAATAGTATTAAGCAAGGTATAAGAACTTAAAAAAAGTATAGAAATATCGACATTTGGATATAAGTCCAAAACAAAAGAAGATACTAAATCTTCGATTTTGCCATGAAATGTAGGTCAACAAAGTAGTACGTGAATGTAAAAATGGCGAACTTCTAACAACGATATCATTAAAAAACAAGTAAACCAACGAAATCGGGACACACGGTAACTGTGAGTGCTGGTGGGTGTGGGTTACTAATAAAATATATCGGTTCTATTAAATTTAGGTTAAAATCCAAATAAAGGTGCTTTATAGAGAGCGCTAAAGTACACTTTTTGAATATATCGCAAACTTCTAACTTTATTGAAAAAGGCGAAAAGACCTTTATCAAAGCTAAATAATTGTTGAACAATTTTTTTAATTAGTAGTTGCTTAATATAAATTTAATTAGAATTGGTTCCTTTGTATTGAACGGAATGTCAAAACAAAGATTACGTATATTGTATAACATAAATAATTAAATTTAGCTATATATATATATATATATATATATATATATACAGGGTGTTCCGGGACTCGAGCGACAAACTTATACCATATATTACGGCGGTCATTACAATCCAAAAATGTTAATGAATTTAATAAGCCTTGACGAATTAGTGTATGATTGACAAATTAATGACTTTTGTGCTGTAATATTACTTTAAGCCATTATGCCGAGTTTTTGCAGTGGAAGTGGACAAGCTGCAGCTGCGGAGTACCTCAGGCGATACCCATATCGCATAGTTCCTCACCACACAACATTGTCGCTGTTTAATAGAGACAGGATCTTTTCCAAATCGTTGTGTAGAAAATTTGCAAACGCTAAAGTAGTTTTAAATGAATTTGAATAAAGTCCTTCTACCAGTATTCATAGAATATCTCATACAAGTGGCAGTGTTTCTTAATGAAAATTTTCCGGAAAGGTGGATAAGACGAGGAGGTCCTGTACATTGGCAGCTCGGTCGCCTTTAGATTTTTTTTGTGGGGTTGCCTCAAATCTCGTGTGTATAGTAATGGTAAACCAGATACACGCGAAGAGTTGACTGACCGTATAGTTGAAGTACTAATTCTCTAAAGAATGAATTGGCAGCAATTAACTGGCAACATTCTATGACACGAAGAATAGCTGCTTGTTTAGAAAATGACGGTTCTCATTTTGAACAGTTACTATAATTTTGTGTTAATTATCTATCAATTTATGAATAAATTTTCTTTTCTGTGTGCGTACGTGCGTATGTGTGGCCATGCGGGTGCGTGTATGCGTGCCAATGTGTAATTGTATGTCCGCTTTAATATTATTACCTACTTGGACAACCTTGACTTTGGTTTAATTATCGTTTATATATAACATTCCGGTTATAAACAATTTTAAAAATTTTTAATATAAAGTTAATTGAGAAACTCTTTTAATAAATCACAATTATTTTATAGCAAGTTATTTAGAAAATTTAAAAAATGTGGTTACACCTTGGTTACTGCGACAGTATCATGGTCGGTGTGATCCGGTTTTAGATTAGAAACAGAATGGGATAATAGTTGCTCTTAGATCAAAATATTTTAGACTTCCGGGTGGTATAGTGCAAACACTATGCAGGAATAAACTGTTCCCTTTTACTTTATAATCGTTCACGAATCTTCCAGCCCATCAGCAGTGCTCGACGAAAGTGTACACAACAAAACCAATCACACGAGGAAGGTGCTCTTAATTCTTCGTAAGAATAGCAACTTTCGCAAAACTCGAACAATCTTACGCGCAACCAAATGGTCTAATTTGTTGAGAATCAGGGAAGTTTATTCCACCACAACTGCTAGAGTAACCGGGAGCTGCACAGCTTTCGTATTTTCTGGCTTAATAGTGTTAAATCGAATCTTGCTCTAACGTGTTTTAAGAAATTCGCTATTTTAACTCCGATGGCCCATAACTAATCACAAAAACCAAAAATTTAAAAACAGAAAACTCACACAGATCCAAACGTTCAACTACGAACTTTGAAAAACCAGGTTTTATTTACTGTACTTCCCTTGTAACATTTCAAGGTGATAATGTCTCTTAATCTAAATATGTAACAAACTGGTCTAATTCACTAAACTACTAGATCGATATTCGTGCTTCCCTTTCCTTATCGTATTCGTATATTACGAAATTTTCTTTAACAATGTAACTAACGTTTAATCTTAACGTTGACGCGGCAGTAACAAAACACCGGCGCGTTTCTCTAAAGATAACAACTAAAAATCTAAACTCTCAATTTGCATTTAGGTAAAACGGTTTGTCTGCAGCGCTAGCAATTAATTACATTCCTTTTTTGTTAAATTAGGGACTTTTAAACTTTAAACTATTATATTAAACTAGCAAAAATTAATTGATTTTGATCTTGAATCAATGTAACAGACTGTCAACAACAAACCATGGTCAGCCAAAACCTGTACAAAATCAGTTTTGCCTGTGGAAATTGATGTCCAAATGAAGAAAATCGCAATAGGTTTGTCAAATAAGGAAATAAGAACAAGGTGGTGTTGGTTCAGTAAAAGGAAAATATAAATGAAAGGGCCAGGCATAAGCTCCTCAATCGCCCAAACGGATCAGTAGCCAAATTATTAACGCCAACTACAAGATACTTTGACAGGTTCGAGAATGAGCAATTGTTAATTTTTACTTTTATTACAAGACTTTGTTGCAGTTTTCAGACTTACCAAGTTTTCGTGCGCTACACTTGAATAATATTTTATTATTCAGAAAAAAAAAAATTCCAACACCTGACTAAATATAACGAATCTTCGCATCCATGTCAACTCTTAATTACCACATACGTATAATGCTAGAAATAATATTTTTTATCAGTGAGAAGTAAGGAAAATCTTCAAAGTTTCACACCAACAGTACATGTGGCCCTGATATAATATCCTCCATTGTCTTAAAAAGGTGTGCCGTCGAAGCAACATAACTTCTTTGTAAATCATTTTCTTTTCAGTTTTATACGGGATGTTATGCAGCGACTATCTGTGAAAGGTAGTCTCTTTAACTACCGTCCAGTCTTGATTATCTACAAAGTAAAGGGGAAAACCATAAAGCAACAAGTAATGAAATATCTGGAATCCCTCAGTAGAATAAAATAACAATACAGATTCCGCAAATATCGATCAAAAGGTGATCTATTAGCGTATGTTATAAACTTATAGAATCAGAACATCGAAAAATATCGTTAAAATTTTTTTTAAGGTTTCTGACTGAGAAATCGTATTTCATACGGCCTGTTAAAATCTCTGTTCTTGGGTCTAAAATATTTATACGGATCGTTTCAGTTAGGTTTCAATTAACGGACATGTATAACACCATTTGGAATCATTGATGGAATCCCTTACCGATGTATATTATTACAAAGACTATAAATAGCGGGCGGAGAATTAAAGAGTTGCTGATTCAAAGCTAGAGATTGTTTGCTTATGCTGAAATTAAATACATCTAATCTTTTTTTGTTTTTTTTTGTTATACCAATAGCTTTTGAAAAACCGTTCTTTTTTCGGGAATAGGGGGAAGTTCATATCTAGCCGTACATAAGTGAAGCAGAAGACGATAAAATGTAAGCAAAGAGTTATTCTGTTTTTTGCTTAATGGATGTTTTTAATAATCACAAAATCGTGTTAAACAAATTTATATCGATATTTAATTTAACCCCGGTGGTTTTAAGATAAGAAAGATAATAAAATACGTGCGGTCATGTGAGTAAACTACAGAGTTACCTAAATAAAGGATTACTGTGTTCAAACGTAAGTAGGTACTTTGTAAATAAGACGTCGAAACAAGCAGTTCAATAAGCTGGGGTAAACTTTAGAAAATGCTGCCATTGTAACACAGTTTTGCAGGAAATACTTTTAATTATTGCACGATATAATAATAATATTCAAATGCTGTATTGAAATGTCTCTAGGTATCCATAGCATTTAATTTTTTAATGATATCCAAATCGTATAGAATTGTTCCTTGATAACATAGAATAGCAATTTATAGTTTATTTACCAAAACCCTATTTCGCAAGCATAATTATAAAGTTAAACTGTTTACATATCCGATTGTGAGGTATTTTACTATCATTGCTCAAATAATTTAGCAATGTCGTTAAACGTGGTACTATAACCTCAGTTTACTTAATGACTATTGACTGTTGCTAAAGGATTATCGCGCATATGCCAGATGATATTGGAAAATATCTGGAATACCTGACTCGCTAAGTACAAGATGGTTATCAACGGGTTTATTGCTTTTAAATTAACCCTTCATATGTTTTGAAAGTAGAACGATCTGTAAATGAATGTGAACCATGAGAAAGAGATGTCTTCGGCCCTAGCACCGGTACACCCCTACTTACCGGGTAGTTTATTGGCCATCCCATGTCTCTATCTCAACTTAACAGTTTTGTTTTAATGATTTTCAGGTGCACTTGATTTACGCTGTTTATTTAGAATTGCTCTGCTTACGAACTGATTTATTTATACGTAATTTATTGTAATTGTACAAATTTATTTACGTATTAGGGTAAAGCACGCGTAAATGGTTAGTCTGGGATGTTTTATTCTTGCTTAGGTATAGTTTAAACTGATTTTATTTTATGGTTACCTTATTGCTAACTTTTAATCGTACTGTTTGTTTCTTTTTATGTCTAGCTTAGGCTGCATTATTACTTTACGTTTAATTTAGTGATAATATTTTCCAACATGATTGATTTATTGACGGCACAATTGTATGTGTGTAATTACTTTGTTTGTTTCTATTGTATTTATATGTAACAAATAAAATACACTCACGTACCACACAAAATTTAAAAAACACAGCGCTGATCATGATAACTTAGCTATTGAAACGCATTCGGTGTGTTTTAATTTTTGTGTCGTACTTGAGTGTATTTTGTTTGTTACAGGTCCTGCCACAGTTCCAGTGTTCCATATTTTAATTTTGCCGTTACTTTACTATTCGATTTTATAATTTCGTACCTACAGACTGCATCTTGAACCTTTTCTTTTCTTTGTTTATTTTACTTTGATTTGTTAATGTTATCGATAAATTTGCTTATTTATTAATAAACAGCTGGGTTTTCTTGATGATTCTTTCCCATTGCGTATGCCGAACTTTGTAACATCATATGTGTGAGATAGCCAAGACTGCCTTAAGAAAAGCTCTGAGCACTATACAAGAAATTATATCAATCGCAAAGACTTCGGGCTCACTACTCGCGCATTTGGAGTTACGCCTCTCACACACACTGACACTTATGATCTCAACACAGAAAAGAGAAAATCGCTCAGTTGACGACTCGTAATAAAAAGGTTGGACAGTTTGGATCATCAAAGAATAGTGGCCGACCTATCTTTACACTACCGTTACAATCATAGTAGGTGATCCTTCGAAAGGACACAAGTCATTTCATCTAGAGCTGTGCTGTACACAACAAAAAGGAGCAGCTCTCCAGCACAGCGCAGCTACAAAGACGGAGAATATACTATTCTCTGTGCCTCGTTTTAGGGCGGACTTCCTACACACATCTTTCTCAAATACCGAAACCTAGCGATTCAAGCTTAACGTTTATAAACATTTTCGGCACGCGGGCGTCGCTCATCGAGTACCTCTTTTGCAGTAGCAATAACATTTATAACTTCAACTATGTCACATTAAATGTTCGATATGTCTTCCATTCTCTTCGGTGCATTTATTCATACGTTCCATCAAAGATTCTCTCATATTAAATAAGATCATTGGGCCAAAAGAACCTGCTGCTCTGTGTATTTGTTCCCAAAGTTGGTCGCGGGTACTTATCGGATCTTTATAAACAAGTTGTTTCATTGCACACGATATACCGAAATAGATAGGATTAAATTTTGAGCTACGTGCTGGCCAAGGGAAATGGCTACCACAACCAATTCAGCGTTCAGGAAAGTTGTTATTTAAATATATTCTGGCTTCTCTCGAAAAATGCGGCGCTGCACCATCTTGCATAAACAACATATTTTGCCTTAAATTCAGTGGCAATTCTTCCTGTAGATCAATGAAGTAATTTTGCTAAAAATGTAAGTAACTCTCCCCATTAAAATTCTGCGATAACTCGTATGGTCCTAAGAATTTGTCCTCAATGATCCCACACCATACGTTTATTTTAATTTCATGTTGGAAATACCTTTCTCTTTTAACATGGGGATTTTCAATTGCCCAAACATGATTGTTCCTTAAATTAAAAATACGACGGCGGGTGAAGGTAGCTTCGTCGGTAAATAATATTCTATCGATAAGGGTGTGGTCAAGATTTTGCATGTTTGGGATATCACTTGCACATTGGTGTCTTAATGGTAGATCTGATGGCAATAAATTTTGCACTGGAGTAAAATGATATGGGTGATACTTCCCGAGGTGCAGTCTTTTTAAAATTGAAGTTTTATTGATTCCTAATGCAGAAGATAAATGTCGTCTACTAAACTGAGGATCACCGTCAACGCGAACCATTATTTCGTCTTCTTCATTAGGCGTAATTATTCTCGGTCGGCCTAAGTTATCACGTTTAGCAAAAATGAACCTAAACTCCTAAATAAATTGTAGAATGCTTGGTGATATGATTAGGTTGCTGCCTATTTGGATATCTTCACAAATATTCTCGTTTTGCAGCGCGCCTGTTATAATTTTGCTCACAGTAAATACGAACCACATATCTCATATCTGTATTAGAATAATTATTATGCCTCAGCAGTTTCCGATTGATTCGAAGAACGTTTAGTTGTCAAAATCATTCGTGACGTCTGCCTTTCCTACTACGTTTATAGTTCTTGGGCGTCCGCCAACTACGTTAATATTTCCCTACTTGAATATTTAAATAGGAATCATGCTCTTGATTCCTAAAATGCGATTATCTCAAAAAACGTTGTTTTAAGGTTATTAAGAAGTATACTCTTTACCTGTTAAAATAACGTGGCTTTAATATTCTTCTACAAAAGTAGCGTTAACTTGGCGCCCCTCTAAAAAATATATCGAAATAGATACAAAATTATTCTTTCTCATATCAAAAAACCCCTAGTTCTAAATTTTTATGTATAAATGTTCAAAAACGTTCAAGTTATTGCAAAAATAAATCTTAAAATTTAACCTTCAACACTCTGCATCTTATTAGCAAACATTTTATTAAAGCAGTTGGTTCAAATCGTATTATTTTAAAGTGAAGAATCTACTATAATTCTATGTACAATTACTTAAGGACCACTCTGTATACTTCACAGTTTAATACAATTTTCGCTTTAATGACATTTCAAATCTGATCTAGTTAAAAGTGTGACGTTGATTACAAAACATAAAACCTTTTAGAGGTAAATAATTAACAAGTCATGTGTTAATGTCAAATATTAATTGTAGCTACTCCATTATTATTAATAATCTTAAAATTGACTTCCATTAATAATAATGTATGCCAGGTGGTGCTTCTTAAGTTAATCAAGATGTACAACTTCAGAGTTTAAAGTTTAATGGTGTTATTGTTGTTTGTGTTACGGTTATTTATTTTAAGAAATAGATTTTATGTCAATATTGCAAAAAACTAAATTTTGGAACTTTGTGTTAGTATTTGGCCCCTTTGCACTGCTACTACGAGAATTATTATTTAAAAGAAAACATACTCTTTTAAAATATCATTATTCGATCATTATTTAAGTCAACCATTATAAATAGATTGAGTCAAATGAAGCATTACAAATTAAAACTTTATTAAAGCATATGTCATATAGCG
>JARFJB010000827.1:707500-915000 GCA_036346205.1 Vesta saturnalis
AAAAATTAAATGATAATCTAATATAACTTTCTATGTACTGTAAAGTTATTAATAAAATGTATGGTTTTATGTATACATTACAAAGGAAAATTAATGCATAGGTTTTTGAGGCAGTTTAAGTTCACTGTGTAGAATACTATGTGTAACATCAGAACTACTGCCGTTTAAAGCAATGAAATTTTGTAGGTCATATATTGCATATCGTTATTTGCTTTAAACTATCTAAAATATACTGACTTCAATAAAAATTGCAACACCTAGAATTTGTTGAACGATTTTATTGAAATTTTCGTAAACGATGTCTTTCATTAGAACAAACAAACGATTAAAATCTGAATAAAATCTAGCTGGTGTTTTTTTTGTATTTTGCATTGCACTTAGTAACAATAAATTTAAAGAAATAAACCAATAAGTGTATAATTAACTGTCAATTTTGCAAATTGTTTGTTCACAATTTCATTCTAAACTTGGCAACAATGCTAAGAGTACGTCAACATCAACATTTTTCCCAATTGACTGATTTTGAACGTGGCCGTATTATTGGCATGAGAGGCCGGACTTTCGCTAAGAGAAATTTCTCGTCGTGTAGACCGAAATATTACAACGGTATTGAGATGTTGATCTAAATGGTTCGAGGAAGGGGTGCAACAACGTCGCCCTGGATCTGGACATCCCTCCAGGACTACAGATCGCGAAGAACGTCGCTTAAGACTTTTGGCCACACGAGACAGATTTGCAACAACTCGATCGATTGCAAATTATTGGCTGAGAGGTGTAGGACCCAGAACGTCAATATCATCTATTTATCGCCGGATAAGATCTTATGGGCTGTGTTCATATCGTCCATTTTTAAGTCTTCGTCTTACACCACTTCACCGTCTACGCAGGCTAGAATGGAGCAACGAAAGAGCGAATTAGGCGCAAGAATGGCATCGAATTGTGTTTAGTAACGAGTCCCGATTTTGCTTGTGGGCCCACAATGGTCCTAGGAGAGTCAGACGGATGCGTGGAGAACGTAAAAGTACCAACATTTTTTGTGGAACGCAACACAGCCCTCACACAAGGAGTGACGATATGGGGTGCAATATGTTAGTGTAGCAGATCACCCTTGGTCTACATTGATGGCAATTTAAACGCCGCTGGTTATATTGCCAATGTGCTAGAACCCGTTGCGCGTCCATATCCTCACGGGGTGGAAAATCCCATTTTCCAACAGGATAATGCGCGCCCTCATACGGCAAGGACTACAACACGTTTTTTTGGAAGAAGCTAACATTGACGTCCTCCCATGGCCTGCTCGGTCGCCTGATTTGTCGCCCATTGAACATGTATGGGATGAGATCGGTAGGCGACTGGGTAATTTACCACACCCTCCAGACAACTTACACAATCTCCGGCTACGGATTCAAGAAGCTTGGGTTGATATACCACAGGCAGCTATAGATCACTTGATTGATAGCATGCCACGCCGTCTAAATGAGTGCTTCCAAATCGTGGCGGAGCAACTCATCATTGAAAAAAACATTTTTAGTTTTTGTTCCTTTCTTTTCAAATTTTAATCGTTTGTTTGTTCTAATCAAAGACACCGTTGACGAAAATTTCAATAAAATCGTTCAATAAATTCTAGGTGTTGCAATTTTTATGGAAGTCAGTATATTAAAATTTCGTGAAACGTTACTATTTTACCGTAAGTAGTTACCTTCATTTGTACCTGTTAGATATCTGTCTGCAACTTATTTAATGACCGTGAATGTGTTTATTTGTTATATGTTCATGAAGTTCTCAACTATCTTGGCAAGTTATCTTTGTGTCTCATGTATCGTTAAATCTATCTGCAACTAAACCACAGTAATCTTATTTAAATGTTGACATGAAAGAACCTTAATATCAATTCTATTTTATTTGTCCTTATTTTTACTTATATTATTATTGTGTTGGGTAAACAATTGGATTAATAATTAATGAATAACGTTGATGTGTGGCTGCTTTCTGCAGACTTAACATTTTGGTAATTTAACTATTTTTTCATAGTTGATTTTCATCATTCTCCTACGCGTCGTACGCGGGATTACAAAACCCGTTATAATGTTTCAGTTTCTAACCACATATTTTATGCATTCCATTCACGTTTCGTTATCAGGTTATTTGACAATAACAACCATAGAAAAATTAACTAAGGATAGAATGCAATCCCACTATTTAATGATTACAGCTATTTCATCGCCCCGAACAATTCTATTTAAACTAAAATATATAGCATTGTAGTAACAGACGCAAAATATGAATTTTATAACAGATTTGCTCATATCACGTACTGTTTTTATGAAGACAGGTTATACTTACTATGAAAAATTATCCTAACCTAATATTTGTATCAAGTGAAATACTTCAAATGAGATAATTTTATTTCATTTTCTATTTGACTCGTATTGCAAGCATCCTCATATGCCCTGGAAACTAAACTAAGGCGCCATCACAGCCCACAGTATATTATGACTGTGTCAGTATTCTTAACGCTACTTTCATTCTCTGTTGATAAACTTATTTTTATAAAGGACCCCTTCATCTACTTCAATCAATTAGAAAAGAGATAATGATCATCGCACAACTGAACATATTTTCTTGAATCATAGCTAAGAACACTCTCATCAACTCACCTTTTAAACAAAAAAACTAAATCAAAATCCATTCCTCCGATTGGGAGCTACGATGCTACAGACAGATGCAGAGATACACACGTTAAACTTATAACAGCCCTCTTTTTTTGTTGGGGGTTAAAAATGGACTACTGGCTTTGTAAAGCCAAGTGGTAACCAGAAAAAGATGTAGTTTGGACAAAGGTGGTAGGTATTGAATTGTTTAAATAATGACGCAACTGCGTTGTTTCAATGAACTATTAATTAGATGTATTGATTTGCTTCACTCGCTCGCGCACTTCAACTCTGTAAATAAGAGCCATAACGTGCAATTGTAATGCTATGCTTCATCGACCACAGAAACACAAAGAAACCAATCATTTATGTTGATTGTTAAATCACAAATAATGTTTATCTACGATCGCATACAATTTTGTTTTCATGGAAAATAGTATTGCTTAAAAATCCATGCTTTTATGGCCATCAAACAGATTACAACCAATCAGAACTCAACATGAATTGAAGAAGACCTAATTATGCCTACCATTGTTTGTAAAAAAGAAAACATCTTAAACACGAATGATTGCAGGAATTATCTTCACCAATTAAATTGCTTCTTTAACTTAAAATTGACAATAAGTCAATAACCGTTAATTTTAGCGTGTTACAACTTTATTTTTTCCGTAGAATAAACTATTAATAAAGATATACTTTTTATCAAGATTCAGCATTTTATAGCTGATCTTCGATTTCAGTCTAGTCTACAAGAATATTTTTATTACACCTATATCACTTCTGAACATTATTCTGAACTCGAATAAATATTGATTTGCAAAATTGATTGTGAAACACCCTGTAGATGTAAACATTTTGGTGGTGCATTAATCTGTCGAGGGTTAATAATCACTATTCATATTACTGTCCCATGGTACCCTATCTTCAAAAATGTAATTTGGAACTTATTCGCAATAATGCAATTTTAAGCACAAAACAATCGATAAGGGATATATCTTGTCTTTACTGACAATAATGCTACTCAAATTAATTGACTTTCCTGTCAATAACTCATAATTATAATTAGAATTTATTTACAAGTCTGGTATTTAATTGCTCGCAAACCTCAAATCTGATCAAAAGAATTGGCCGTTTACTGGTAACCCACGCCGTGTTATGGGAATGAGATAGGATTGGATAAGGTTAAGTGTTGCATCATGTGAAACAGGTAAACAATGAAACTACTCAAATTAGAATTAACGAGCTTTGCGCAATGATGGTTCAACAGGTTAATTTACTAAGTTGGGAGAGAACCACCAAGAAAGCCCAATTTATTAATACATCAGTAATTGCACAAGTACATTAACAAATCAAATAACAAAAAAATAATAATGGGAGGTTTCAACATATAACAAAACACCATTAAATCAGGTCGAAGTGCGTACAAAATTATAAAATTAAGTAACAGAAGAAAACAATGAAAAGCAATTAACTACCTACACATAAAGACAATAAAAAACAAACAAACAGTGTAATCACACCCACAATTGTGTCATAAATAAATCAGAATAAAAATGGTGACGCCAAACATGTGGTCTTATAACAACCAATTATGTCCGTCTTTAAGTTAACACCAAAGTAAATAAGAAAATAATAAGGCAGGTTAAGGTACATAGAAAATATAACAAACAGTAATATTAAACAGGTAGAATATATATATATATATATATATATATATATATATATATATATATATATTGAGATGTTTAGAAAGGAGTAAGACAAGGATCGGACAGTTTAATTAGTAATTTCTTTAAAAAAAGGGGTGATTTCAAGCATGATACATGTGCGAGACATTTATTTGATATAATTTGGTTCACGATGGGTTTAAAGTGGATTTGTTTTGGGCAAAATAATCTGAATAACATTTATACAGTTTGATTTCATCATAAAAAGCATTGTGCTACCAACAAAAATGTCAGGAATGTCAAATAAACTTAATTCCGTAAATGCAATTTTGTATTTTAGTTTATTTCAATAAAACTCAATTTTTCGAAATTATTTTGCCACATGAATGTTTTACGGGTGTTAAACACAAAGTGTGGAGATAGATTTATATTACGGATATTATATAAGTAGTACAGAATGCAGGAAATTTGATAAAATTTAGGAAAGGGTTATAATATGGACATAATATGATTATTTCTCACATATTTCTGGAAGCGATTGTGTGACAAACTTAGTGATGCATTTTAAATAGTAAGAGCAGTGCATAGAACATTTTCACACAAAGACATTCACATATAGATACATTTTTATGGTGAAAATTCAAGAAAGTGTGTTAAACGATGTGACTTCTTAATATAACATTAATTTTTACAATGCAGGTGAAATGAACATTAAATAAAATAAAAACAATTATTACAATTCATTAGGATAACATTTTGAGTTACAGAAACGTTTTTAAGTGTAAGTTATTTGTAATTTTAGAATTAAGTTTGGTTAGGTTGTAAATTTTAGGTTTTTTCACAAATTTATAGTTTTTTTGATAATATCCTCATTATTTCATAGTATTAAAAAGGATACAATGCATTTCAGCGCAAAATTTCATGAAATGGGGGTTGAATTTAGAATTTTTCTACATAAACATAAAATTCCTTTAAATTTGAGATTTCGAACTTTAAATGTGTGTTTTCTTATGCTAAATTTTATCAGGATTACATATATGTAAGTAATTTAAGTCTAGTTTGTAAGCTTAGGTAGTTATAAGCAAATTTAAATTAGATTAGGTCATTTCGCATAATATTTAAAGAAACCATATCTTGTTGGATGTCTATCTATTCGCAATTTTGCACAGTTTTCATTTCTGTTATTAGATTTTGAATCCGAATTTGTATAAGAAAGATATGGCTAAATTTCTATTTTAGTTAAATGTGTAAAATGTTTCAACCAATCAGAAACATGGTTACAAAGGTAGATTGTTAAAATAGTGTTGTGTATTTGTGTTATAAGTAAGTTTTCATAACCTAAATTAATTATCGGGAAAAATTTAATAAAAACGGAGAGAAGAATATTCTGGCGCAATTGTTTTTATACCGACAGTAATTGAAATATTTAAGTTCGGTTTCCGATACCTGTACGTTTTCGTAAAATTCATTACGATTTAATTTGTGTGACGATTAATGTTGAACGTTTAAAGTTTTCGTTTTGTCGAAGTTGATTTGGTTACGTTATACCAAAATAAATTCGTAATTATTTTTGGTCATTGGTGTTTTATTTCTTGCTACGAATTTCTTTTAATAATTTACATTTGAGCCGGCACCTAAAATAAAAGTGAAATTAATATAAATCTTGGACAACCTTTAAATATTTTATAAACGATACCATTCAGAAAGCAGTAATATATTTAAATAAAATATTATCATGATTAAATTTGTGGTTGGAGTGAAGCCGCATTGAAAGAAAATATTACCAGTTACGGAAGCAAACGTGATCTACAACCCGAGTACCTGTTAGCAGCCAATGGGTATATGGTAGCAGTACGAATTAATTGGAAAGTGCCTGCATCGAATTGGAACAACCTGTATGAAGACATCAGTTGGAATTTGGAACATTTATATGTGAGTCACTTTTTAAATATAACCCTATCCATTGTGTTCATTATTGTATTTGATTTCCTGCAATTTCAAATAATACTTGTGTAAACACCTGCAAAAGGAACAAAATTTTAAATTATTTCCAAATTTTAATTCAATTATAAACATAAACATTAAATCTGCAAATCATTGTTTGACAGTTTTGAGATTTATTAATTTCATTCAGTAACGTTACAACGCATGCGTTAGAAGTATAAATTCTGTTCAGATTTATTTCTTTTCATATTTGATATTTTTCATAAAGGGCGATTCATATAATTATATTCAAATTAAATTTCACTAAATCCTGAACCCTATCCTTTGAATTTGAGCTAGTGTCATAATTATAATCACAAAATATTATTTAATATTTACAATTTAAAGTAAATCCTGAACTCTATCCATATTGAAATTATTTAATTATTATATCGTCCATTCATAACATCTCATATATTTTATCATCCCAATTTATATATATATATATATATATATATATATATATATATATATATATATATATATATATATATATATATATATATATATATATATATATATATACTGAATCAAAACATAAATATCATTAAAACAAAGCTTGCAGATTACAAATAAATCATAACAAAGTGATCGGTTACCTACCCGCAAGTGACTACGTTACAAGCGACAGCATCCATTCCTAAGCTTACACGTTCATCTCTCTACATTTAAAAGCAATAAGAACGGGTTAGTTTAACAGTAATAATGTAATTCGAGGTGGTCTTTAATGTTGTCTGGACCCGTGTCTGTAAACCCTGGTCTCGTTTATAACGAATTAATGGAGGTCTATCGTGCCACGTTAGTCCACACATTATTTCCTCTCCACAAATATTAATAAACAGTCAACAATGCCAAATCATACTAGCAATAAGGAGGGACTGGGTACTGTCTGAAGCGGACTCCCTTTATTTTAGCAGATTTCAACTTAATGAGCGTGCTTTCTAACCCTTTATTATCAAATGACAGTTCTGTGCAATTCAATAACTCGTGGTAATTAGAAACTTTTGCGAGTCAATGATTGATTTTTAACAGGTTAGATAGACTTATTGAATTGCTTGTTGCGACCTTTGAGCTACATTCAAATACCTACTTACACTTGAATATAATCTTTTAGTTAAACACTTTATCACAAACACGACGAGTTAAGATACGCTGTATAAACTCAACGCGATGGCGATTATTTATAGATTAATTTTTGGAAAAACTTACATTAAAACCAACACAAAAAGGAAGGGACGAATTTGCGTTTTCATTGTTTACTAAAACGGAAGTGATAATATTCTATAGACACCACGGTTTACAATTATGGTTTTTAACAAAACAATCAAAGAACGGTCCAACTCAATCGAACCTACGACTTCAAATAATTGTTTTTACTCCCAAATCCACCCCTGTTAAAAAAAACAAGAAATGTTACATGGGAATATTTTCATATTTATTACTAAAAGAAGTATTAATTTTTAAAATATGCATTCGACCGTAACAAAACTTATAGGCTTCGAATTTCCTAGTAACAAACAAAGACGTCTTTTGATTTTTCCGTATGTGGCGATATAATTAATTACCAACGCGACGTTTTTATCATAAATTCGTGTGTATAGAATTTTAAACGATTCGTCACGGTTTTTCGGTAAATGCAACGCAACATATGTTTTTCTTTTCAACCCTTAGTTAAATAACAGTTACATAAAATACATAAAATAGAATATCCCGAAAAACATTATCAGATTACGACTTATTAACAAGATCCTAAAATTCATTAATTATCTATTCCTTCGCGATAATAAATTGCGACTTGAAAATTTTATTACAATAAAAAATTTTTACAATACATTAAGTGTTAAGAAGTTAATAAAGAACTATATATAAAAATGTAAATCCTAAAGTTCACTTCCTAAAAGAAGAAGTGCATTAAACTGACGTGACAAAGTTTTATTACTTAAAATGACCTAAGCTAAAAACCAAAATCGATAGTAAATCAGAAAGATGTGGCTGTTTGCAAGATTAATAAATCATAAGAGACTGTCATTCACAAAAAGAGTCAGCAAAGGACCCCTGTGGCGTAACGCTTGAGATCGTGATTATCATAGGATTAACTATGCTGTATAAAGATAAACAACCACTTTATCCAATTAACGTTACACTTTGCTTGACTACTATTAAATTTGTTTGTACTATACTAGACAATTTCGTGTTCTAATCAAAACTGTCATGCTAAGCTCTGGTACTTCAAAATGTAACTTTTTAGAGTTTTTAAAGTAAATAATTTTATAGTTGATAAATAGTTATTAAAAATATTTAAGTGTTTTTTGTGGTGTAAATATAAATATATTTATGTTCAGTAACCCACAAAAGAATTGTGTGTCTTATTTTGGAACATAGTGCTACTTTTTATTTTTCAAACACAGTTTTTTCATTTTTCTCAAAAAAAACAAAATATTATTACACAAATCTATAAAGATGAACTTTCATATTTTTTTGTAATAGATATTTTTACTTTAATACCAAAGCAAGTAACTGAATAGAATAACGGAAAAATTATACTTTAATTGCACCTGAAGTGCATTATTTTGTCATTGCACCAGCAGTTTGGTGTAAAACAAAAATATAGTAGGAAATATTTAAATTTCAAAGAACCAAATCAGTAGTGGGTTTAACTAAAGCGTTCGTTGTTATTCCACATGCCATCATTATTGTTAAACTTAAGAAGATGGGCATTCAGTATATCCTTCTTACATTCTTTGCTTACTACCTAAACGGTCGAATACAACGTGTCGTCTACAATAATTACATTTCTGAGACTATTGTTGTTACCTCTGGAGTTCCTCAGGGATCCCAATTTGGGTCCATTTTTATTGTTTACAAACGAACTTCCTAGCAGAATTGAATGTGGATGTGCCGATGATATGAAAATATTTTCTAAAATATCTTCTGTTGACCTTGATAATAAATGCTATTTATTTATTTAATCCTCACTCCAGAAAAAACCTTTGTGTGTGCACAGATAATTACACATTTTGGTTATGAAATTAGAGCAAAGGCAGTAAATAGAAAATAACATAAAAAGTAGTACAGCATTGGCATTTTAAAAACTCACAATTAATCGCAATAAACACAATATAATCTTGTCATTGGAACAGGACCGGCTCTAACAGCTTTGCCGCCTGGTGCAAAAACGTGACTCACAATAAAGGTCATATAAGAATAAAAATTTCAACAATTTTTATACTTAGAAAGAAAGGGCGGTAATCATAAGATAACAAAATTTTGTATATTTAGGTACTGAGCATTGTTTACAATGAACACCAACAGTAACAATAGTACTATAAGATAATAGTAGGTATAGAGTAACATATATCTATTAAAGAACGTAACATATATTAAACAATAATACAATACTGTTAAAATTAACAACAAAACCGCGTAAAAACGACAAGTGTTTTTTCTTACTTTTAATGCAGCAAACCATATTTTTAAGATTAATTTTCTATACCTAAGTAGCCAAACCGTTTAGCCGATTTTGGGTGGTTGTGGAACGGAATTTTTATTATTTTCAGTTTTGAAAAGCTCCTTTCTTCAATTGTCACATTTACTAGCAACGTCAAAGAGATTCTTAAGGCAATGCTGAGGTTAGAAGCAACATCTAAAGTAGTGATAAGTTTCCAGGCCCTTACAGCATTTAATTAATTCGTTTTTCGGTAAATTTTTCAAATCATGTATGTTGAACAAAAATTGAAAATGATTCCTGGTATTCATCAAATCAAATCTGAATTCTAAAGCATTAATAGCGTTATTGTAAAAAAATAAAACTCTATTTTAAATTTTAATTTGGGATCTGCGACCGGATCATCACAGAGCATTTTATTAAAAGTCTCATCCGAACGAAGATCCTTGAAAAAATTGTATAATTTTTTATTAGCTCGATAGCAGATGATAAAGCATAGTCTTTGGTATGCAGTAGATTAATTTTATATTTTAATTAAATTTAAAATACCAAATTACAATGGAGTACAAAAACTTAAATTGCTTAATACAGTGCAACGGGACAGAAGGCTAATCTTTTATAGAAATGTAAATTTCAGTATCGTCATAAATACTTAATAAAGCATCGTAAATACTTCGCAATTGATACCTTAAGGGTTTTAGAACTTCTACTCGACTTTCCCAATAAACATTACTGTAGTTTTAGAGTTAATCCCTTAACATATTTTGGTAATATGGCCCACCTAAAGGGCGACAAAGCAAAAAACACGTAAATTTTTTGAAGTTGTATAAAAAACCATGTGGCTTCTAAAGACGCCTTTGCCATATCGTTGACGACTAAATTTAATGAGTGGCTACTACATGGCAAGCCAAATGCTCGTGAATTCATCTCCCTTATTCTATATTGTACCCTGATTTATCACCTCTCATATTGGCCTCGTTTTCGTAAGCCTGGCTTCTCATATCATGCAACTTTAAGTCCAATTTTCCAAATTTTTCATTTATTACGTGTGAAAGTTTTTGCCCTGTCGATCTCTCAACTGGAAGAAAGCCTAAAAAGCTTTCATTAACCTTATTGATATTATTAAAAATTACATACATAAAGACAAAATTTACATCGATTGGGGCTTGTATTTCGACAGCTCAGCGGGTTAGAGCGGTACTCTATCAAAGTACAGGGTGGTCAACTAAGAATGCGAGGTACTGTATCTGGGAAACTATCCATCGTAGAGGCTTGCGCAAAAAAGTTATTCCTAAAACGGCCAATACAAAAACCTGGAAAATATTTTCAAGTTTATGAAATGGCCGCTAGGGGGCGTAACTGCAATCTTGAATCTAAAAAAGTGATGTTTCTGTGAATTCTGCTATATTAATCTAATAAAAAAATAACTGATGTTTAAAGTCGAGGATAATCTGAACTTTTTTTTGTTTAGCACTTTTTGACGTATGTCTAAAAATAAAGTGGTGGGGGGTATGCAAAGGTTTCCTTAAATAATCCCCTGTATCTTCGAAACGGCTAAGCCGATTTTAACAAACTTGGGCGCATTGAAATGAGCTATTCTTGGGCTACAAATGTTATAATATTTGAAGTTTTGTTAGTTTCACATGTCGTCGCTAGAGGGCTTTGTTCGACATTCCGACAGAAACGGTTAATTTTCGCAAAAAATTAAATGCATTGGTTTAACTTTTATTTCATGAACAAGTAGCAAAATGATGTCTAAACAAGCTCGTGAAACCGCATCTCGATATCTTGTTTCTAACCTAAAATATCGGCCAAAGAAGACTTGATACGAAAATCCCTTAAATTTTTATATTTTCTAACTATATTTTTCTGGAATTGTTTCTATTATGTAAATTGTGGCCCTAAAAAGGACCGATTTAAAGGAGGAAGGTTTTTAATGCCCCCGTAAATGCTCAAAATGCTGACCATCACGCTCTATGCATTGCTGAAGCCTCTCATGACTAGACAAAACTGCAGCTTCAATTTCGGCTCTGAATAGGTTACCTAGAAATTTCGATTTTAAATGTTTGTAAATTTATTCACCAGAATAAAATCACCCTTTTTGAAATTACTACGGGCAAGTAAGCAATGCTAAAAGGCCTACTTTTTGTTTGTTTAAATGCATATTCACTATGGACATATACGAAAAATACAATTAATAGAAGCAGACAATGGAAACAGATACCTAAACAAAACATACATAATCCTCAAATTGTCAATAGTTGTCAATACTTTCGTGTTACTTTGAGCAATTTTTGTGCTTTCAAAATACGTTTTACGAATAATGAAGCTGTTGACATGCTTGCGGTTTATTTTTAATGTCTTCAGAATGCCATAGTAGCTAAAAGAGTTTACGCGGCTTGATATCTAAATCGCCGTCCTTGCGATGTAAGAGATTTTCCTCGATTAGTGGCGAGCTTACGAGCCAAAGGTAGTTTTCGGCCTACGTTTCAACGGCAAAGAATTGGAAGAATACAAGAAAATATTAACCGTGTACTGGGCTATATTGAAGGAAATCCTCATGTTAGCACAAGATCCACTGAGTTGGGCATATAGCGGACAACGGTTCAAAATATTTTGAAAGACCATAGGTATGGCCATCAAAATATATAGGTATTCGTTTAAACTTTTTTTAATTACTTTAAGAATGCACCCATATCATGTCGTTTTGCATCAGGCCTTGAAAGAGGAAGATTTTGATCGAAGGTTAGACTATTGCCATTGGATGTTAGGCATGATACGCGAAAATAGAGAATTTTTATTTCAAATTCTTTGGACCGATGAAGCCACCTTCAGTAGTGACGGGAGAGCCAATCTGCACAATATGCATTATTGGTCTGCAGAAAATCCCCATTGGTTGCGTGAAGTTCAGCGCCAAGGACGTTGGAGTTTAAATGTGTGGTGTGGCATACTGGGAGGCAGAATTATTGGGCCATATTTTTACGAGCAACCCCTAAATGGCAATGTATTTCTTGACTTTTTGGCCAATCAATTACCGTTGTTGTTGGACGATGTGCCTCTGGAAACAAGGCAAAAATTATTTTTGCAGTTGGATGGTTGCCCAGCACATTTTGTTATTAATGTGCGAGAGCATATTAATGCGGTATTTCAACAGCGGTGGATTGGAAGAAGAAGTCTGTTTCCGTGGCCTCCGCGATCGCCACACTTAACTTGCCTTGATTTTTATTTATGGGGGCGCTTAAAGGACATCGTGTTCCGGACTCAACCTACTACTAGAGAAGATATGAAAAATCGGATTCGTAACGCAATACGTAACATACCGAGAGCCGAAATTGAAGCTGCAGTTTTGTCTAGTCATGAGAGGCTTCAGCAATGCATAGAGCGTGATGGTCAGCATTTCGAGCATTTACGGGGGCATTAAAAACCTTCCTCCTTTAAATCGGTCCTTTTTAGGGCCACAATTTACATAATAGAAACAATTCCAGAAAAATATGGTTAGAAAAAATAAAAATTTAAGGGATTTTCGTATCAAGTCTTCTTTGGCCGATATGTTAGGTTAGAAACAAGATATCGAGATGCGGTTTTCGCGAGCTTGTTTAAGGATTATTTTGTTCATGAAAAAAAGTCATACCAATGCATTTAATTTTTTTGCGAAAATTAACCGATTCTGTCGGAATGTTGAACAAAGCCCTCTAGCGACGACATGTGAAACTAACAAAACTTCAAATATTATAATATTTGTAGCCCAAGAATAGCTTATTTCAACGCACCCAAGTTTGTTAAAATCGGTTTAGACGTTTCGAAGATACAGGGGGTTATTTAAAGAAACCTTTGAATACCCCCCACCAGTTTATTTTTAGACATACGTCAAAAAGTGCCAAACAAAAAAAGTTTTGATTATCCTCGACTTTAAAGATCAGTTACTTTTTATTAGATTGATATAGCAGAATTCACAGAAACATCACTTTTTTAGATTCAAGATTGCAGTTACGCCCCCTAGCGGCCATTTCAGAAACTTGAAAATATTTTCCAGGTTTTTGTATTGGCCTTTTTAGTTTTTTTGCGCAAGCTTCTACAAAGGATAGTTTCCCAGATACAGTACCTCGCATTTTAGTTGGCCACCCTGTACATGTCGTATGTTCAAATCCTATTCGAGGTAAATTTTTTATTTATGTATTTAATAAAATTAATAATAATTTTTGATTACATATTTACTTTTGAACTTATTCGTTCATAAAAACTTATAATAATTTACTGATATTATCATTGGCATTGAATTAGTCAATAGACACATATCTCAGGAGTACAATATAGAATAATATTTGGATTCTTTAAATTCGTCACTAATGTATGATATAATATGTCAATGTAAAAGATAAATTAGTTTGTTTTGGATATGTTTTCCATGATAGTGAACTTTAGCTTCTTGTTTTTTTAAGCACTGTGCGAACATGCCCTTCCATTATTGGATCAAATTGAGCTAGTAAATGGATAATTTGTAAAAAATTTCCATTTATTAAAATCATAAAGTTTGTCACTGATACCTCAATGGCTAAACAATTTTGAGCAAGCATTTTTATTGTTGAAACAATATGTAGAAGCACCAATAATTTGTCTCTGCAATAATAAACCTTTGTGACGTATTGCTGCCAATAGTTTTAGAAGATTGTAATCGCTGACCAAATTCAATGCAAGACATTTAGCACTGAATGGACTTTTTGATGACTCATGTCCTTTTAAAGTGGCATTAAGGCGCCTCCAACGTGTAAATCCTTCTGTGGAAAGAGAACTAGAAGAGCAACGAAAAAGATTACAGCACAAAAAATACACACAGTTTTTTTATAATAGAATAGATTAACCAGTTGCGCAGTACTTTTTCTACGTTTTTCAATGTTTTCGTAGTAGTAGTAGTAGTAGTGGTTTATTGGACCTTTCGGTATAATCATAATATAACAAACACACAAATACAATTTACAAACAATACCGCCTAGATAGTTATAAATATTTTGTAATACAAGTAAAATTTTCCTTAATATATTGGGCGATTTGAAAGTTCAAAGAATTCTTCTACCGAGTAAAATGGATTGTTTGTCAACAGACATTTTATTTTAGATTTGAACAGCTTTTCATCTGTTATACCTTTATACTCAGCTTGAAGTTTATTGTAAAAAAGAGGTGATGTGTAGATATAAGATTTAAAAATTTTATTATTTTTTGCGGTTGGTATGTGAATGTTCGCATTGGACCTTGTATTGTAAGAATGCAATTGCGAGTTAAAACTAAACTGATTGAGGTTTCTAAACACAAATACCAGACATTCATATATGTACAAGTTGATGACCGTCATTATTTGGCAGGATTTAAAAGCATGCCTGCATGAATCTCGCCTTCCTAAACCCATCAATGTACGAATTGCACGTTTTGTGTTTTCAATGTAACTTTACATAGGGTGTATTTCCCAAAAAGAATACCATATCGAATATGACATTCAAAATACGCAAAATATAAATTTCTAAGTGGCAAAAAGAGGATACTTGTTTTAACCTTTTCAATAAGTAATTTGCTTTTGCTAGAGTAATTTGTAGATGTTCGAGGTGACGTAGCCAATTTAAGCTATTATCTACATGTAATCCTAAAATTTTGGAGTTATCAACAATATTTATGCTGGTGTCCGTATAATCCCGCCCAGCAAGATTAAGTATTAACAGGTTTGTTTTATCGGTGTTTAACGTAGGTAGTTGTTAGTGAACCATTGTTTAGTTTGTTTGAGAACTTTAAGAATACGATACTGGAGTTGAGAGACGTTCTCAGCCGCAACAACTATACTAACATCGTCTGCATACATAACAACATGTCCATTAATGTTAGAAGGCAGATCATTAACATAAATTAAATACAAGAGGGGTCCTAGTATGGATCCTTGGGGTACGCCCGTTTTGATCATTAATAAATCGGACTTATGGGTGGACACATAATGATTACTAGAGATACCACTTATTTGAACAAATTGATAACGTTCGCTCAAATAAGAGGCAAATAATTTTAACGCACTACCACGTATTCCATAGTACTGCAATTTACTTAATAATAGACTATGATTGACAGAGTCGAAAGCCTTTGACTGGTCACAGTTTATACTGGCTACAATGTTTTTATTCTGAATATTAGTGTAAATAGCACTTAATATTTCATGAATTGCAGTACTCGTAGATCGTTTTGCTCTAAAGCCATGTTGCTCCGTGCAAAAATAGCCATTTTTCACGAAGAAATCGACCAATCGTTCTTTTATCGACATCTCAAATATTTTCGAGAATGCGGGCAGGAGAGAGATGGGTCTATAATTATTACTGAACCTTTTGTCTTTTGCTTTAAATATAGGGACAATTTTGGAGATTTTTAATTTATCAGGAAAGATCCCACTACTGAAGGTATTATTAATCAGTCCTGACAGGGGTTGGGCAATAATGTGGGATACAAGTTTAATAGCTTTTACCGGTATATCATCATATCCAACTGAATTAGTATTACGTAATTGTTTTATCAAAGTAACGACCTCTTCTTTAGTTATAGGGTTCCAAAACAACGAATTACCATTGACTTTTGGAAAAATAGTAGACTTATGAGGAAACTTATTGGAAATATTTAGTTCGCTAGTGGTAGTATCACAAAAGTAGCGATTAAATTCATTAACCACCTCCAGTGGACAATTTACTTCCACATTATTGATCATTAATGTAATATCATCAGCATTTTGTTTATCATCTTTATTATTAAGGTTTTTTATGATATTCCATGCTGTTCTGGCTTTATTTTTAGAGTTAATAATAGATCTGTCATTATTCATTTTTTTGGCATTAATTATAATTTGCCTCAATACACGATAATATTTTTGTAGTAAGTAATTAAAGCCTGAGGGAAACGTTTTGTTAAAATATGGAGCTGGCGCTTGGTGTTACAAGATTTAATGATACCTTTAGTTATCCAAGGCTTTTTACCCTGTGTTTTCTTTTATAAGTGGGAAAGATAAATGAAAGTAAGTCAAAACGTATCAAAAAGGAATCAAAATCTGATGTGTTATGCAAGAAATTATTATCGCTTACTAACAACTGACAAAAACGATGCGAGTTCATTGCATTAAATTGTCTACTCATTTTTAGATAATGGTAAGCCTCAGGTTTAAATAAATTTTTGAATTGAATGATCTGGGCATTGTGATCAGAGAAACCCAAGTGAAAATTAAAAGTTGTAAAATTGCTAGTGTTACAGTTCGTTAAAATATTATCAATACAGGTTTCAGTCAATCTACATACCCTCGTAGGGGTGTCAATAGCCGGTATGAAGTTATATGATTGTAATAGGTTAATGAAACGTTTACTCAGTCGAGAATCCTTAGTCAGATCAATATTAAAATCGCCACATATGACTACATTACTGTGGTTAATAAAAAAATCAAGTAAAATTTCTAGACTATCAAAAAATAAATCTATATTTCCACAAGAGAAATGATTACAATATTAAGATCTTGAACTTGTACACCACAACACTCAAAATGCTTTTCAACAGCTAATTTGTTAATATCCTCCAAAGTAATCCATTTTAGGCGATTCGACACAAGTATCATTGTTCCTCCATGGTTACTTGAAGTACGACAGAATGCATTAGCAGTGTGATAGTTCGGTAGTTTAAAAATAGCAATAGTATGTGAATCTAACCAATGTTCATGAAGGCATAATATATCAATTGGATGACCATGTAACAAAACCTCCAGATCATAACACTTATTAGTTATACTTTGCACGTTAAAGTTGACCTTTTAGTGATGCATTCATCTTACTTAAGTGCTGGATTTGATCAGGTTCCATTTGCGGGTCCATTTATGTAGTTAAGGGTAACGGGAGATTGTTTTTAGAATAATTAAGGCTTTCATTACTCACAGTAGTTACTTTATATAGAAAGTTCTTTATGCGTATACTAATATTACTTGAGATGTTTGTACTAATTTTTCCATTACAGGGGTTATCCATCATTAATGAAGGTACTGTTGTGTGTCCTTCCGGCGACGCAAACTTGTGTCCAATATCAATCACTGTACAGTTATTTTCAAAGAACAGTTTTTTATTGCATATAGCTTTTCTTATTAATTCACCCAGAACTCTTTTCCCGCGAGCGTTTAAGTGTATAGCCCTTTTGGAGTATAAGCTGCTACTTAAGCCATTATTAATGTCCACATATGCAAAGTTATTACAAAATCTTTTAAACTTGAATATAGTTTCACTAAGTTTACCGTTGGCAGAGTAAATATCATTATTTATACCTCCCCTAGAAGCATCGTTGTAGCAATAAGGTATTGTGCAGAAAAGTATATTTGTATTGTCAATTCTTGAACATAATTCTTTCACAATGTTGGTGCTAAATGGTTTTTTTTTTATTAAGTAAAAAATCATTAATTCCACCTAATATTATAACATAATCCTGCTTTGTAAAACATTTGGTTAAGTTGTCAATATCATAAACAATATCTTTTAAACATGCATTCGGTTTGAATATAGATTGTATTTGATATTTGTTGCAAAGTGTGTCATTCAGTGTTGTTGCTAAATTCCTCCCATGACTATCAGCCAGTATTAGTATTTTCGGACTTTCCCGGACTATCATATAGGCCGTTGTATTCTCATAAGAGGCGCTCTTACCATTTACACTTTGATAAGTATTTGTTTCTTTAACAACTCGAATTTTTATTTACATTTTTATCGTTATCACTATTAACATTCAACGTAGTCTTATTTAAATGATTTGGCCACTTATTTACTTTGACCTTAGTAGTAACATAATTACGCAATTTTGCAAGATGAAATTGTAATTTACCTACTGCCACTTTCAAAAGATTAATTTCATTTATCAGTTTGAAACTAGCCTTATTACGTGCACGTTTTTGCGATACAAACAAATCTTGGGCTTTATTTCGAATATTGAGATATGAATACAATCGATTAATCAATTCCATTTTCTTACCATTTGGACTCAGCCCGAGTTGTCTTAGTTCCATTCTGAGCTCATCACATTTTAATTTTGAGATATCCATATTTAACAATTTTCCACTACTAACTACTGTTCTAGACACATTCACTATTTATATATTTTATTTTATTTTTATTGAATTTGCTACTAATTTTAAAACACATATACTACTCTAAACACAATTAGTTATTTCTGACAAATAATCAGCAATATAACTATAATTGGTCGGAGTTTCACAAATACACATACACACACGACGACGTTGTATGTTCATTTTAATAATGCGCACTGAATTTTTGATCAGTGTTATCAACTGGATACTTATAGTCCTTTAATGGTTTAGGTGACCCTCTTTTACTAAAAAAAATATCTTTCAGCGTCTGACAAGGTAAGTTGGCAAGTTACCGGAGTAAGTTCTTCTAGATTTGTGTCATTATCAGTTAGGGTTACCTGATCGACAGTACATTGTAATTTAAGTTTGAGTCTGCTTCAACTTGGGACAACTCTGGGTTATCAACTTCTTTTTTCTTAGTTCCTAGGTAGTTTAGTAAACTCCCAGACTGTTATCAATTTGTGATTGCTTTTGAGCCTTTTTCTTTTGTACTGAGTGACCAGATAGCTTTTGCGTCCATCTGACATTCTAAAATACACAAAAAATTATTAACACAGTAATTTAATGCTCGATTACCGTAAATACTGTTAAAGACAGTCGCTAAATTATGTGTAACTGTTACTTCATTTCTCGCCCCAAATACAAAAGATAAGAATACGGCTTCAATTGTAGAATGAGTACGTGAAACATAACGAAGAACAGTGATACTTTACACTGTATCTTTGTATTTTGTGGAACTCCCACCTCTAGGAGATAATTTTTTCATTTGAGGTGATTATTTACTTCTTCAGCTTAAAAGTGGAGGAGGAAATACGTTTTGAATATTTTTTGAAATAAAAAAAATTAATAATAGTAGTCGCGATATTACGTGTGCGCAGATGTAATTTAACCTATTACGAATTCTGTCACGCCTCAATAATATTTTCAGACCAAAACTCACTTATACAATACACATTACAAATAAAAAATTTGATATATCCGTAAACAATGAATTTGCTACCTAAAATTTGAAACTTTGATGAAAGTTTAAAGAAAATCGTCATTTAAAAAATTGAAAAATGGACTTTATCCAGAAAAATAAAAAAATAATAAAAATAAGATTGTAGTTTAGTCATTTAGTCATTAATTGGAAATATCTTTTAGAGCGAACTGTGAACTTTTAGCTTGCACGAATTGGTTCGAAACACTACATATAAAATAATTATAGTAACTTTAAAATAATCGCACTTTTCTAGAACACAACAACGGCATAAAAAAAGCAAATAAGTCGAAAACAAAAGGAAAAGACCACGTATTTGCTTGAGCTCTCCATGCTCCTTTAGCCACAATGATGGATTCCCAACGTACATACATACATTACGTATATATGCATGGTGGGATTAAGGATGGGTGTGGTCAGGAGCTGGGGTTCTGACGGGGGAAAATACTACCCCAGCATTCGCCTAAGTTGCCGCACATGGTGTGCGTTTACGCAGTGACCATGCCGCTACATGTGTGTGAGGAAACCTCATACAGGGTAGACGGTAACGGAATCGAACCCTTTACCTCACGAATGTTAGGCCGATCGTGCCACCACTACCCTGCTAGCTCGGTGCAAATAAGTCTTCGTCTTTGCTTTTATAATAGCCAATAGGGGTATGAAAAACATGACGAAACACGTAAAATCCAGCGTGCGCTATAGTCTTTATCGTCTGATTTACAGGTATCCGCAGAAATGTAAGAATTACAAGTTCTTACCTGTTGCGTGAGAACAGGTTTTTACAATAACGAAATAATACATACTTTTTGAATAGGCCATAAACAGCTAGCACGTTAGTAATAGAATGGTAATTGAAGATGCATCACCAATTACCGAATGAAATAAAATTACGTTTTTTTTTATTACATTGGACCGAAAACATCCGACGTACTCAGCATTGTATACGAATCAGTTATTTTTCAACTGGCATTTGTCACCGGGTACGAAAATTTTAAGTAAAAGCACTTCAGATAATTTTTTTTTCTTCTCTTTTTTCGATATTTTGGTTTTAAAAGTCATTAGGTTTAAAATATTTTGTTTCCACGTGTTAATATATTGAGGATTGCAACTGTATAGAAGTTTTTTTTTTGATGTATTTAAAATTGAAAGAGTATAAATTCTGGAAGCTTTCGTTTAGTCACTTATTTTAAATATTATTAAATATAGTTTGTTGAATTAAAATCAAACCTATAACAGGAACCGTTGGTGACTTCATTTCTTTCTTCAATCTGTTATCGTAATTTTAAAAGAGTACATTCATGTCAATTAAATGAAACGTAATTTGAGAAATATAAGATGTGGGTATAAAATTGTTTTTTTGATAACGTAAGCTTGAAGCGCGTTGCGTTAAATGGTTGCGCAATACTTCTTTTTAAAGTTTACCGAATCTTTTCATTTAATATTGCCGTTAGAAAGACTGTAAAATTTGGTTGCTCCACTATGTTCCGTTTTAATTAAGCCGTGGGCTTATCAGTCCTTGGAAGTAGTATGTTTTCGTCGGGTGAAACGCATAGCTGGCATTTTTTAGTGTGGATAACCGCGGGTGACACTCGGAAAGATGATGTAAGAGGTAAGGGGCAGATATGTGTTTCTGTAGTTAGTTCAGGTTAAGGGTAAGGGTATGTGCGGCACCGCTGTGTATGCAGGATATGCTGGTGGTGGTTGAGCTTTTTACACGTTACCGGGGTGGCGTTACCCTTGTGTGAATTGGAGATATTTTAAAGTTTCACGCATCCCGGTACATATATCGTTTAACGTGTCAGTGGTGACTATCTCGTCCATAGAAGCTAGATTAGGTGTTGAGAACAGTGCCGATCTTCAAATATATCTGTAAATATAATGCCTAATTAGTTATTTCTAAATACAACGTTCGCATTAATAAATTTACATAAGTGGTGAAGTATAAAGTCAAATTGGTGTACATACGTTGATGAAACATATGTTATTGATTTAAAGTTTGTCGTTGACGAAATTTGTGTAAATATGGTGTAAGAAAATTCAGAAGCTGGTGCTTCTTTTATCGATGAAATATTAGTTAATTCCATTGCAGTACCGTTGTGAAAAGAAAAGGAAGTTCGATCAGCCAGTTGTGTATTGTGAGGTAACTATATTTTTTCCGAATTTGTATGTGTTTGTGATTTTAATCAAGCGTTTATTTGTATTAGTCAGGCGGATGAATATACCTTGTGTTTGAGATTATTTAGGTAACGTATTCAATTCAATGTACAAAGCATATTCATTCAACAATAATTATCTCGGGCTGGGCATTGATTATTTCATTCTGTTTACGTTATATAAAATTTGCGTACGGCAAGATTTGTAAAATTTAGGTGGTTCACATTTTCTTTTATTCTTTGTTGTTAATTAAAAATTTATAACATATGAAGTAGATTAATTGAGGTGATTGGAATCCTGCAGGAATTATTCCAAATCTAAATATAGAAATTTTATAAGTTACATTCTATGTGATTAAACACGTTGCTGATTGTATATGTTTTCCAGGCCTATTGTTGTTTTTAATACATGAATAGTGTGTACAAATTGAGTATCATTTCTTTTAAGGTAGGTACATATTTTGTAAATCCTAAATCTTTTCTCACAGCGGTAATATTTTTACGTTCATCTAAAATTTAAAAGTTTAGTTAATTTGAAGTACATCCAAAATTTTTGAGTAATTTATTTGTTTGTGGCGCCTGTTATTTTACACAACGTTACAGCGTCAACTTTTAATTGATTTTTTTTTCTATTATGTAATATAAGCGTTAACGTAATGATTATGAGAATGCCTAAATTAGCGTATGTGCCATCTTGATTTTGCCAATAAGTTTATTGTAAAAGATGTTTTGAAGGATAACGTAACGTAGACTATGAAGTAAATCCGCTGTTAACCGATCTGCTGTTTGTTTTTTCATACGATAGTTTTGCGAGTCGTTGCAATTTTTTTGGAAGTGATTTTTATAGGACTCAAGCTACCGATTGTAGACATCATTGATTTGCCTGATTTTGCCAAATAGGTAAGCGAATTTGATTATTTGTTGCGGAGTAGCTGTGTATTTTTCGAATTTAAGGATTACGACCCTGATTTTGGCCGTTGATTAAAATTTAGGACTTTACAAATTTTCGATCGCGTTTGGGTTTGAAACTGCATAATTAATTACCGTATTGATCAGTTTTTTGGATATTTGAGACAATAATTTTGACGTTGAAGTTTATCGAAATACTGAATGAGTTCTTAGTTGTATTATGACAATTTTGCGCCTTTTATATAAAGCTTAGGATTCCATCGAAGATTGGGTGAATTTTAGTAAAGATGAGAGTTTTATTTTGAGTGAACATTATGAATTCCTGTTAGACCATTATTAAGGTTTAGTTCATGACGTTGTCTGACAGGTGGTGCCTTTTTGACATTTTTACCCGATTTTGATGTTTTTGGGAGCCGTGACGAGTGCCCTTTTCCAGCATTAAGTAAGAACGTCGCCCACACCACTGACTATGCCATGCTCGCATATTGCTTGTAGGGGCTGATGTTCTAATGAGTATTTCGCCTATAACACCTATACCCAAAGTATACCTATATATTTTTAAGTTTAAGAAAATTTGGGAGCAAACGGTTTTTCTTGCATATATTCCTAGATTGTTGATTGTTGTTACGGGATCGGTTGGTTCTGAGAATCCTTGCTTCACTGCGACCTGTATGATCTTTTGTGAATGACCCTGCATCTATTGCGTTCCCATTAAGTCTAGGCTTTTAATAAAGCTAACCACTCTTTTGGGATTTGTGTTACCTATGTCGTCTGGAATTAGCTCTGCCTGTTCTAGTATTTGGTTTTGGTGCGGGCTAGGGCTGTGCAGTCGCATAGTGTGTGCTACGCCGTTTCCTACACTTAGAGCCCACTACCACCCCCTCTTTAATTTTCCTAAATAAAATATATCTCAAAAAATATGTATTCTGACAATGAAAATGCACCACGCTATCGCCAGCCTTGATTGCAGATGTTATTGAACAATGCTCAAATTATTGTTATGAACGAATAAGTTCAAAGGTAAATATGTAATTAGAAATTATTATTAATTTTTTTAAATACATAAATAAAAAGTTTACCTCGAGTAGGATTTGAACCTACGACCTGTACTTGCTATACCGCGCTAACCAACTGCGCCATCAAGGCTCAAACCCCAATCGATGTCAATTTTGTCTTTATGTATGTCGAAAATTTACATCGATTGGGGCTTAAGCCTTGATGGCGCAGTTGGTTAGCGCGGTACTCTAGCAAAGTACAGGTCGTTGGTTCAAATCTAGTCGAGGTAAGCTTTTATTTATGTATTTAATAAAATTAATAATAATTTTTAATGCCCAAATTAGTTTAATAAAATTCTGCGAATTCTCAACCCTTGTTTAAATATAACAAATTGTATTCTTTATCTTTCAAATAATATTAGAATCAATCCTTAGTAGTTTAACCACAAACTTATCGGGTAAAAATTATCCTTCAGGTAATATCAAAGAGATCACATAAAAACTTCTAAATATCGAAGATATGTTGCATTAATATGTAATTAAAATTTAATTATGGATAAGCAAATAAAATTACTGTATTTTTTCTATTGTTATTAAAAAATGACATTTTGTTTTCTAATTATAAATTAGCTCATTATTATCCAATTGTTTTGTTGTTTTATAGGTGATACATCTTCATGTCAAGCAGTACCGGAATCATTTTTTGTTTAAGCATTTATAAATGTTAATATCGTCACAAGAAAGTAATTATTAATAATAGCTTAATTAGCATTTTTCCGTGATTAAGACATAATCGCGTAATATTTTAATAGCATTTCTCTTTTTACTTTCACTTTTGTTCTTATCAGTGTATTTTGTTTATTAATAAATCACGGTTAAATATCATTTTGTAAAATAGGAGAAATGCTTTGTTAAAAGTTGGCCTATGAGGTCAACACTTTTGTAAAAGAGCGCGAGGTCGATTTTAGGTCAATTATCGTTGATTTTGATTTTAAATAGTTTGAATTAACTATACTTAAGATTTAAGATAGATAAATCAAGAGAAATGAGATGGTGAAAGTTGTGATCATTATATGGTATAGTGGGTCATTGCCCAAGAAACATCACTTTTTTAAGGTACACGACGCTGCGTATTATGTTAATTTTCTTTAGTAATTAGCATATAGAATGCAATAGACACTAGGTAAGAAATAGTACAAATCGGCAAATATTTTATCGGAATTTCCAAAATGTGAAACGTTTGTTTGGGCATAGTTAAAGTAGGTTAGTTAATTATGCCAGCAACTTGGGAAGTAGGTATCACTCTAAGGTGAGCCGAAAGGTGAGTACGTGCTATATTAGGTGCCAGTTCTGAAAGGCAAATAGATTAAATAAGCTCTTTACTCACACTTTATATTTTCCATTAACTAAATTTGAGACTCAAATCCGTAGAATTAAAAATCACGCACATACATTCAGCAAAATATTTTAGATACTTCGTACATATTTCCCTTGATACGCAACAGTATTAATCGGGTATGGAGAAAGATGTAGGTTAGATCAGAAAAGTATTGTGCGGTATAAATTACTTAGAAATTGAAAAATAAAGTATGAAAACGTCTTTATAGATACATTAAATTTAAATTATAATATACCGGGTGGCTTAGGTGATTGGGCCAACCTTATAACTTGAAAACTGATTAACGGATTTTGTTTAAGTTGGCGTTATTGTATTAGAACTAATATCAAATCACATGGTTTACCGGACATGAATCTGTCTTGATTTTTAAATGCAACACCCGGTATACTTTTGCATATTTGGATTCTACGATTCAAAATACATACAACCCAAGTGTCAAATATTAGTCTGATTATAGATCAATTTTAAGTGTCACCAATTTTTTGTAAGTTATTTATGGAAAAATCACATTTCAAATGGAACATGTATTGGGCTATTCCTGTTTTAATTTGTTCATTTCACGAACGATTTAAACGATGTATAAACCGATCTTTGAAATAAATCCAAAGAATCGGAAAGAAATGATTAATTCAACAGAGCAGAAAATAATTCTGACATTTCTGTCAAATGCAACAATCTTAAGTGTAAGATACCTGTAAGTACTAAATGAAAGAGTGAAAAGTTTGTACTAGAATCTAAAACAATGAATAATGAACAATATTATAGATGTACTAGAAGTGAACAAATAGATATGCTGTTTATTTATGGCGAGTGTAAGAATAATCCCATTTCTGCTTGTGGCCTGTACGCTTGGAAGCTTTCAGAAAGCCGACAACGAACAAGAACATACTTTAGAAAAATTGAGCTACAATCTTAGGAACCTGAAAACGTATTTATTGTGAGCGAAGAAACAGAAATTGATGTATTGGCATACGTATAATTTAAATCAAACACTTCTCTTCGAGAAATTCAAATGCAAACAAATGCAGACAAAAAAGTGCTAGACGAATTTTGCACAAACATAAATATCGTTATTATAAGTACAATCCTGCAATTGGTTCCTGACTCAAACGGCGCAAATAAATAATTTTGAACACAAAGTTTTTTTCTCTGACGAATCCAGGTTTAGCAATAATGGAATGTTTAACAGAGATAATTTAAGATGTTAGACTAGATAAAATCCGCATTTACTTCGTGAAGGTGCATTTCAAAAACTTTTTGCTTCAATGTTTGGGTGGGAATTTTAGGAACCAAAATAATAGGGCCAATTTTGTTTGATCAGGTTCTTACAGGTGAACGATATTTACACTTTTTAGAAAATGAAATTGAACAGGATATCAACAATTTATTGCCTGAAAATACTAGAAATGCATTTTTCAACAAGACGGAGCTGGGCCGCACAACAAGCCTATTATAACAAATTGTTTAGTCAACACATTTGGACAGAACTGGACAGGTACACACAGTCCTCAGATCACGATCTGCTACAATTTTGGAAGATTTAAGAGAAAGAGCAGTAACAGCGATTCAGTTGAGTTGAGGGACGTGCTAAGGTGTACAGTAGATAGAGCTGGATTGTGTGCTCGAGAACACGGACGACAATTCGAACATTTAATAGGACATTAACAAAATATATTATAGTGTCCATTGTTTAGTTTTATACCTATGTTGTTAAATTAAATTAATTATTTCCTTTCACGCTTTAAATCGGTATCAAATTAAAACAGAAATGGCCCAATACATGTTCCATTTGAAATACGTGATTTTTCCTTAAATAACTGACAAAAAAATGGTGTGACTTAAATTGATCTACAATAATTGAAGCCAAGCAATATTTTCAAGAAAAAAATATTTTCTTGATAGTCCAAAATGTTTTTTGAGTACTCTGAACTGTGTCTCAGGCGTTTAAGCCAAACAATGTTTTTTTAAATAATTTTTTTATTAAACTGACATTTGACACTTGGATTGTATGTATTTTGACTCGTAGAATCCAAATACGCAAAATTATACCGAGTCTTGCATTTAAAAATAAAACTTTGGATTCATTTCAAGCAAAATCGAAAGTTGGCCATCTTGAATTTTTATGTCAAGCGATGATTGGAAAATAATTCTAATATAAACACGGCAAATTAGAAAAAGTCCGTTAATTAGTTTTCAAGTTGAAAGCTTGGCCCGACTTCCTGACCCCCCATATGTGTGTCATTGGATTTTCTTAAATAAAAACAACAAAACAAATCTATTTACAAAATTATTTACATAAATGCATGTCGTACTAAAGTATATTATAACTATTACTAATTACATGATATACTATAATAACATCTTTTTCCACAATGAGGGTCGTTAACCAGTTTTGTTTTGAATTATCTACTTGCAGAGGTTGTTTGTGCCGTAACCCGTTAGATTGTTATACCGTTGTACATGTTTAATAACGTTTATGTCCCTTCTCTTTTCGTATTTACTGTAAATAGGTAAAGTTTGGTATGTACATTTGTCTCATATCATGAGTTTTATTATGTCGTTGTTACGAGCACGGGTTAGACTATTTAATATCAAATTAAGTCATTATCATTTTTTTAGTTCACTTTATAATGTATTTGTTTATGAATACTCCATAACACTTCTGTAATTATTCATATAATGTGGTACCCATAACGCATTGTGTTTTTACGTTCATTTGCGGAAAGTTGTAAATATGTTGTTACACGTTATTTGTATTAACCCGCACCGATCTCCACCACATTTCACTGGGGTTCAGACATTTACGTCTTAAACACTTCTGTCAAATTTTAGTGCAATTGCTTTTCAAACTTTTGACTTATTGCTATTGGAAGAGATGGCAAGTTTACCTTACTCTGCAATTCCACCAACACCAAAAATAGGCCTTTCCATTTAGGTCTTTAATACTTATGTGAAATTTCAAAGCAATTGCTTTTCAATATTATGAGTTATGGCAGGCAAAAGAAAATTAGGAGATCCCCTCTTGCTTCTTACTCTGCAACTCCACCTCCACTAAAAATCACTGGTGTCAACATTTAGGTCATAAATAAATAAAATTTGAATGCAATCGCTTTTCAATTTTTTGAGATACTGCGAAGGAAATATTCATCACAGACATACATACAAGCACGCAAGCGTATATGCACACAAACGCACACACACATACGTACGCGCGCACATACACATATATTTTTGAGAATTTTCAAAAACCACTTTTTTGGACTAACTAATACTTCTTGTCTCAGTTCAATTTCGAATATTTTGACCGATTACAATAACTTTCTTGTAGGTCAGAATGTTAAAAAATCTACTAATGTCATACAGTAAAAGTCAGGTACATATAAACAAAGAAACGTTAAAAGGGTGTAGGGTGTAAGAAATCTAGAATTGAAGCTACTATTAAAGAACCCAAGAAGATTTTATATTAAAGGTTTTAATGAAATGTAATAAAGTATTTGGCAAGAAGCCTTCACTTCAAAAATATATTTAGTGCCACTAACATGAATCACATTCTGATATGATAACTTTTAAGGTAACTAAAAAACATTTAAAGCAAAAAATGATCAAAGGAAAAAATTAATAATAAAGATAATCAATCTTTGAGTGTCTTTGTTATCATATTGCGAAAACGAATATTTTTTTATGTCATCACTAACTTTTGTTGATTTTGCTTCACATAGTCATAAAATCGACACAAGGATTACGATAGTAATAAAACATTCAAACAAATTTGACAATGTGTTAACACAGGTGCTTTTAAATGGATCGCGATTTGTTTGTCTGTTCTGTCTTTGTGTTCCTTGAGTCTTATCCTGAACAACGAGCTAGTAGAGTTATTGTAACACGACTGGCTTAGCATTCGGGAGGTAATGGGTTCGATTCCCGTTACCGTCAACCTTGTATGAGGTTTTTCAGGGGGTTTTCCTCATACAAATGTAGCGGCATGGTCACTGCGTATACGCACACCGTGGGCGGCTATTTAGGCGAATGCTGGGGTAGTATTTTCCCACTCAGAACCCTAACTCCGTTCCTTCCGATCCTATCCTGACCACACCCATCCTAAATCACACCATGCATATATACGTAATGTATGTATCTATGCTGGGAATCCATGATTGTGATTGAAGGAGCTTGGAAAGCGCAAGCAGCCCGCCCTTCCCCCTCGGAGAGGGAATGAAAAACGTGACCTTATTCTCTTATTCTGACTGACCGTTATTCCTGTATATCCACTTCCGCATTTACCCGCAGTTTTAGGTTTGTTGGTCTGCATTGAATGGTTTGATGTTTGTTGTTACTTTTCTAATGATCCTTGAGGATTTGAATGTAGAGCGTAGGTTAAATTTACGATTAAGACAGATATTGGGTTTCAAGCCGTGACTCAACACTAAAAAATGACCTGTCGCAAAAACCATAATAAAAATCGATACTGTATTAGACCAGAAGTTGCACTAAAATTTTACAAAGAGTAGAAAGGGGCCATTTTTCTTTTAAAAAGGACTGCTGCCAAACTCTCTCCCATGTATTTATTTTATTAAAGCCTTCCAAGGTTTGAAGTATTTAATATTCATGATAACTGAGACACTTCGGATGAATATATGCGCGTAGTTTAATGAAATCTAGAACAGCAAGGTCATTTAAACTATAGATTAAAATTTATAACGTGCTAAAAATTTTTCAGAGAGTTGTTTATTAATGGGAATTATTAAGCAACTACAAATCATGCATTAGTAGGGTCTAAATGAAGTTGATACGAGGCGTTGCACTGATTTGTATGAAACATCTAACAATGAATGTATTGCGCCAAGGAATGAGAACTGTCAGGCGTTCTGTAGTTGCTTTGTTTCATTACCACCTTTAGAACCCGCCTATTTATAAAATAGTGGTGGTGGTGTAAAGTATAAAATATAATTTAATAATAATATAATAAAGAAATAAATGTTAAAGTTCTCCTAAACACAAATTGTTAAACTAACATGAGATACAAACCATTCACCAAAAATAATGCCTTTGACTCAGTCGGAAGATTCAAGTGGGCCGATTTAAATCTTTTGATTTGCTTAATTACCACAATATCCTGCTTGGTTATTTTCAGTTAACATAAATAATAAAAATGCAATGTAACACTAATAAAAATGATCTCGGACGTTATTTTTTATAATGCTCGGAATAACTAAACCGAGGTTGTTAACAATAAAAATTTTATCGAAATGTAAACAATAAAAATATATACAGACTATGTTTATTAACATGTAAAATTTGATAGGGTTAAATAAAATATATCTTAAAACTAGCCTTAAATTACTAAAAAGTCATTACATAAATACCTGTTTGTAAAATTTTTGTACACAAATTTTTTAATAACCTCCGGTATTAAAACGATTACGGAAATTTCAACTGAGGTGATGTCATCTTTGCCACAATATTGCGTAATATCTTGAAATAATGCTTTACGTTGTAAGCCACACCCAACCATGGAATTTTATTTCTTATAAAGTTGTCTCCTTGAAATTGAATAAACCAATATTTATTACATTTTCTCGAACGTTCATATAATAAATGTAATCAAACTTTAAATTCTGCATTAAAAGCCCGACGCAATCACAAAATGAAAGCTTACGCAACAGTAGAATTAATTGTGCAATCAAAAGCGGTAAAATTAAAAGTGTAAAAGTAAAAAAAAGAAAAGTAAAAGTAAAAGTGCCTGAAAAGAGCAAATGTTTTAATTTTTAGTATAATGCGTTAAAATATCTTACCATCAAATCAATGACACTTTCACTAAATTTCGGTGGAAAACCAAAAAAGCTTTCTAACAACACAACTTTCAGCAGGAAGTGAAAAAATGGATGCTTTAGGATGTCAGATGATGTAGCCGTGCGCGAAGAGATTTGCGCATAATAATTTAAAGTGGGAGTATAAACCTTTAAGAAATATATACCCTTAAGAAGATATGCACTTAAGTTACACCAAAATGCAAATTAAGTTGCCTACCTCATAGCTACAAATCATTAATAAATAAAATTTTCTTATATTTACCATTAAACGAACGAAGAACCTAAATTAGGGTATATTTTAATACAACTTAAAATGGGTTGTTACATATTGTGCACGAGAGAATGCCGATAGAGCTGATTTAGGTTGGCAATTCTGTCCGGTGTTGTCAACCATTTCTGACATAACACATATTTTCTGATATTTTGTTGGTGTGTCAGTGCTTGTAGTACTGTCTTAAATAACATAACCCCTGAAGCTGAAATTTGACAGTTGTCAAACTGTTATTTTTCACAATCTGACAACATCGGCGTCCTCTGACAGTATTAATATTAGTGACGCAACTGCTCTGACTCTTGAAAATTACAATAAAAACAAGATAAAGAGCATAATCGAAATCAAAATGGTGACAACATTCTCCTGGTTGGCAAGTAGGGATAAAGGTTAAATAACACCATTTTCCCAAAGAAAGTGTTATTTAACATGTCACTTGGTGAAAGTTTTAATTCTTATAGGAATAAAGGTGTTCTTATTGATAGTTACTGTAGATTTTAACTTCATATTTCGTGTTGTATCCAAAAAGCCTATTTACAACTACAGTAGGGAAATGGAAATTTTACTTTGGATACTTTCGTCTTATCACATTCCAACTATTGACACAGTTTACAATTCCTATATAACTCAACGCTCTAAACGGCGCATATAGAATACTTAAAATTCATGTCTTAGATTTATCTTCGCCATTCAATGTAGTCATACACAGTTAACAAAAAAAATTGGCTTAACATGACTAATAGGCGGAAATTACATACAGCGATTTTGTGTATCAAAAAACAGAACACTATCTTACCTTATCAATATTACTTATCCAAAAAAGACATCTAAGAGAAATATAGGACTATATTTTTAAAACGATCTTTTTCATATTATATTGCTACTAGAATAATATTGTTCTTGGAGAGTTAAAACAACTGCTAACATTTGCCATGGCACGTAAATACAAAACTACGGAGTACCTCCCAAAATGACCCACTGGATATATACAACGATGATCAAACCGATCATAATGTATGCCTCTCTGGTATGGTGGCACAAGATGCACACCATCCTTGACGACATCTCCAAGACAGACATCCTCAGCATGACGGCTGAGAGGATAATAAAAACAGTCTCGTTTAAGAAATTGTTTGGGACGAAAATTTCCACACGTAAGGATTGGGAAGAAAACTCCAACAAAACAAAGTTGGAGGGGGATTGTTTACTATACAGACGGTTCTAAAACCAGTAATGGTACCGGCTACGGAATATACGGGAGCAACGGACCAGGTCACAGAATTTATGGAAGCCTGGGGCACAAAGCGACCGTATTTCAAACCGAGATCTAGGCGATTATACCTGCTGTCGATCAACTATTAAAAGAGAAACTTTCCAATAGGAAAGTCTTTATAGTGACCGACACCATCAAGCGGCCATTTCAGCACTGAACTAATTTGTATTCAAGTCGAGGCTAGCCTTCGAGTGTATGCGATGCTAAACACGGTGACACTAGATTGGGCACCTGGTCATGCAAGTATTGCAGGCAACCAGGTGGTGCCCCAGCTTGTTAGAGCAGCAGCAAGAGAAATGCCCTTCATAGGGCCAGAATCAGCCTGTGGTATTTCTTACACCACAGCTAAAGCCGAGGTAGAAACAGGACTCACTCGAGATCACTGTCGGTACTGGAAGGAAACCACAGGGCAGATCCAGTCAAATATCTTTCTGGGGAAACCGAACAGTAAACTTACCGCGTCTATTCTAAATCTAGGTAGAGCGAATATAAAGCTTGCGACGGAAATTGCTACCGGACACTGTCGCATGAATAAGCATATGTACGTAATGGACTGACATACAGTCCGTTATGTAGAGGTTGTGGCGAAGCTGAGGAAACACGTCATCACGTCGTCTACCCTTGTGAAGCACGAAAACTACTTCTTGGAAAGGAAAAGATTACACAAGAAGTAAAGAAAATACACCCCTCGAAGGTCCCTGGACTTCATGAAAGAAACAGGGCTTTTGGAGGGGTAGCTTAATCCTAGGCGGCACAACAGACTTATGGTCTCGGTGCAAGGACCACATCAGTGTTAATAATGATAATAATAAAAAACACCTCCAAAATTTATGCAAACATTTCTGGTCCCAAAATACTAATCCTGGGTCAATTTCAACTCAATCGATTTTTTCGGAAATTAATTCGTAGAATTTCGCACAATTCGTAGGATGTATTCTTGTCCCTAAATATTAATCGTGTGCAAATTCCAACATAATTAGTTCATATGAATGCAAACAAAATTGGTGGGATCTTTTATTGTCTCAATATATCCATCCTGACCAAATTTCAACTAAATTCATAGAAAACGACCAATAAGGGGTAGTTTGTACCGAAGGCCCTTGGTGATGGTTTAAAAAAACCTCTAAAATAGGTAGGATGACTTATTATCCAAAAATAGTAGTCCTAACCAAACTTCAACTCAATTGATCCATTTTTTCAAAAATAAATTTGAAAAGACCAAAAAAACAGGGTTGATTTATGTGGGAGGCACCCCTAGCGGTGGTCGCAATATACCAAAACTTGAGCTCGTTGGTTAACTCATCCTCATACATTATCTATGTGAACATCCATTTTTTCCATAAAGCGTGGAGAAACGTGAAAAAATACGTGGCCAATAATTTTTTTTTAAACCTATTACAATAGCGTGTCATATTTTATATAAAAATAGTAACATCCATACTTTCGTTCATTGTAAGAATTTTTAAAAATCTGGAACAAAGAATAAAAATATTATTTACTGATTAGGAAAGCTAAGTGCGAGAAATGTAAATGGATTATATTATTATAAGACTATTTTAAAGTAAGCGGAAGAAAGTATTGTGCATTGTTTTAACAGAGTTAAAGGTAACCGTCGAAGGAGAAGGTGATTTTTTCTACGCGAAAGTATCTTAAACTGAGCGTTTTTTTTGAAAGAACAAATTTTAGAAAGGGCCACTCTTTTCTTGTTCATTTTAATTGCTGTTATCAAACTTCCGCCTGTTTCCCCAATATTTATAGAGGGGAAATGTTCATTCAATGAAGATCATAATATATCTTCGTCCGATCAGTCGTATTTATCAATTTACCACGACTACGTTTAGATCTGTAGGTTGACTTTACCGTTTATATTTGGTTGCTATGGTTGGTAAAAGGAAACGTAACGGTTAAGTGATTACTTACCGTTTTGCAAAACGGTAAGTACAAATGTTTATTTCAAATATGCATTTCATTCAATGAGGGCCACGACTGCTCTATAATTTCACTATCGTAATTCAAGCAGGGAATTATAGAAAAATGACAGCGGACCAAAAATAGTGTAATGATCACGAATGTTAAGGGTTTAATTAGTATCAGAAAATCCAAACATTATGTTCGACCAGTAAAAACCCTTACCGTTCTTAATACTTAATATAATATGATTATAAAAACCTTATTTCAAAACGCTAATAAAAGTTTTTAGTAAAAATTGTACAAACCTAATTGAAATAGTACTGTTCTGGCGCACGCAAATAATGCGCTAAGAAGACCAATACCACCAAAACAATGTATTTTGTTTTACTTAACTAAGGTTTCTAAAAATAAAAATCTATACTAAAATTTAAAGTGTGGCGCGTAAGAATATTTAAATACTTACATGTTTTGTTAAAGTCTAAATAAGAAACTCGTTTCCATACCTGTAACAGAAAATAAACTTTAAAAATATACATCTTGTCAAAAATAGCAGCGTTTATAACAATAAGCGGTGTGAGCCTCGTACTCCACCATTTGACTCATTCAACCGCTTCGAAAAGGTAAATGCATCTCTCAAAATTTTGGAAAATAACGGAATGTAAATAAATTTATGTAAAATTTATAGCACAAGACAAAATTTTAATTTTTATACAATTAAGGTTTCCAAGTTCCTTAACCCACTTGTTTACCCAGTTGCTATAATTACAATACTATATCTAAGCTTCCATTAGTTTACAAAAGAACGAAAGTTACAGATCCGTATTTAGACGTATAAATATGGTAGAATCAGTAATTATAGCTTTCCATAGTTCTTTACATACCAATGACGATATTAAAATATGATTTTGTAATAGTAACGCGATCCTCATTGTCATTAAAAAAACATTTGATCACAAACAAAGCAATAGAAAACGTAGTAATGGATTTTAATATAATACAATGCTCTGACTTCAAGCACACTGTTGGCTCTTCAGATTTTATCTAATGTACATTATTAGTTTAACCAAAGAGTATCTAATGGTTTAACTTATGCTTAGGTTTGATAAATATATTGCTGGGTCATTTTTTCGAAGTGCTGCAAGAATTTGTTCTGTAAGTGTAATTTTAGGGAAACTCAAGAACGGGACTAAACCTTCATTTTAATTGATATTATTAGTATTAATTTCTGACATTGAATGATTGGGTATTGGAATGATTAAAATTGCAAGTAAGCGTAAAATGCAATTCTTTAACCTTACTTTTCAGCTGCATGAAAATTTTCTAGGGGCTGCTGGAGTTCAGAAACATCGCGAATGGTTTATATTATTGCTATTGAATTTCAATGCCCCCAAATAATTTATAAGTCGGTAACATTCTGGAATGTAAACTGGTATATACAAATAACATAATAATATTATTGTTATTGTTAAGAGAAACATTCCGACAAGATTTCAAATGTAGACTAGCATAAATCGTGAGTATGTTTATCCATAGTTCTATGATAAAGTGTGTATTAAAAATGAAAAATTCAATGACCTCACACCCGTCTTGTTTTGTCACCACTTGTGTCTCATTAATGCACATTGCGATTTACACCAACATAAGCGACCAGTATATAAGGAAACTCATCTGTGCAACACCCTGAAAATTTTTAATTTCTTTTTTTGAATCCTTTCTTGTAGGGGAGTGTTGTCTTGTGCTCTTTCTGAACACACTAATAGACTCTTACATTCTATGAATTATAAGGATAATACCGTATTAGCCATTGAACACAGCGCTATAAAAAGGAACTTCCTTGAAATAAAGCTAATTCAATGAATAAGAAAACCGACATCAAAAACTTGAGTATGATTTATAATTATTTATTACAACTGTCTCATTGATTAAATACTGAATTGTTTTTGTTTGTTGTTGTTTTGCTTTTGCTTTAAATCCATAAGACAGTATTTTTTCAATGTTTAGTCATTTAAACAATTTAAAATTTTCCTCTTTTTATTTGTTATTCTTAAATAACATTTGTTCAAGTTTTAATACAAATTTTTATTTCAGTCAATGTCAAACGCTTTAATGTGGTAATATTTATTTATTTTAATAGTGTAGTTGTGAGTTTCTTGGTCGACTGTTGTAACATAAACTAATGTATATTTTAAATAATTTTTAATGTGTCTACTAATTGTTCTTTGTCAATGCTTATTACTTATGCGACTTATACTAACCTCACATGTAAGTACGATTTACTTTTTTATGTCACTATCTGTAGTGTTAATTTTTAGTAACTGTCCTGATGAAGAAATAAATAAAGGCCGAAAGCTTCACGTCTTGACAAAGAGTAGTGCTTTCTTTTTAAGGCCATTTGACTGGAACCCCACCAAGAAGTTGTAGGTAGCGAACCGCAAAAATTTTATTATTGTAATAAACGTTTGTGAAATCGCCATTGTTACCGCGATAGAAACTATAATTAGTGGATTTTTAATATCTTGATAATACGTCGTAATTTGCTGGTTTCGGAATATTTTATTTTATGTATTTTTATGTAAGAAATGTGGGAATGTATGTAACTGATATTTGGCAAGGTGTTGAAAAACACATGTTGGGGTTTAACTAGCAGGTGTACGCTTAAAAACTGCTTTACTGAGGGGACGTAACGAATCATTGGAAATTCTTATGCGCGCATTTTTAACGTAAAATTTTCACTAGTTTAATAATTAATTACGTCGGTACACACTGCAATCAAAGACGTCTTTGGTTGGTACTAGGAAATTTTATATTGAATGTAGGGTTTGTTACGGACGAACGCATATTTTTAAAATTAAGATTTAGTTCTGTTAGGAATGCGAAAGATGTTCCCACGAAATAATTTCTTGTTTCTTGTTTTTATTATTACTTGCAATAACGAGGGTTGATTTTCGGAAGTAAATCTAGTTAGTTTTAAATCGGAGGGAAAACAGTTACTGTTGAAATTTTGATTGAGTCGGATTGCTTTTATTTATTTTTAATTAGAAACTCCCTTTGTAAACCGTTCGGTCTATAAATATCTTGTCGTGTACCTTTTAGCAAAACTAAAATGCTAATTCGTTCTTTTCTTTTAGTGTATGTTTTAATGCAAATTTTTCCAAAAATTAATCTATAGTTAATTGCCGCGGCGCCGAGTTTTAAACCGCGTATCTTAACTCGTCGTGTTGGTGGTAAAGTGTTTATATTCAAGTGTAAGTAGGTATTTATAATTAAAGCTCGCAGGAAACAGTTCTACAAGTCTACGCAACAACGTATTAAAAATCAAACAATGCCTTGCAAAGATATCCCATTCGCAAGCGGGTTCAGTAAGCGGATACATGCTAAAATAAAAGACCGTACAGAGCTCCCTCACTCTTGTATTTGCGTGAATTAGTATTGTTGTTCGTTGTTTATATTTATATTTGTGTAGAGCTGGGCCTGGACGAGCGGGTACAGGATACCGCTTATAATTGTAATAGGCAATTGCCGAGTGTGTACATACTCCCGGGTCCAGATGACAATTAAACACCTCGAATTTTATTTTTATTGTTTTTATTGTTGTATAGATGAATGTGTAACCTGAGAAAGGGGCGTTGTATTTTTGTAACGCACTCAAACTTATATATCAATCACGATGTTATGATCTATTTACAACTTACCCTTGTAAGTTTTTATAATGAGTTTTTTTGTCAGTTTGTTTAAGTAGAATTTGCCTGCGAACGGATTCTATTTATATGTAATTTATTGTAACTGTACGTATGTATTGTGTGCTTTAGTAGTCACTAGACAATGGTGTACGTGTAATTCCCTTGTCTATTTTCTTTTGTCGTTGCCTTTACCTTATTATCACCTGTGTAATTTTACTGCTGTATTTTATATATACCGTAATTTGCCTTATTGTTTTATGTGCTTATTTACTTAAAGACCGGCATGATTGGTTTTAAAGGACCACATGTTTGGTATTACAATTTTTATTCTGATTTATTAAGTATGGGTGTGATTACATATGTTTTCTTATTGTGTTTATGTGTAGCTAAACGGCTTGTTATTTATTTTTCTCTTAATGTTATAATTTTGTACGGACTTTAACCTGATTTAATGGTGGTTTGTTATATATTTAACCCTTTCATTGTTGATAATTGTTGAGTAATTTACATTTCGTATATTTTGATATTTCGCTGTTTATTTTTGCATGATTCTGGTTATTTTGAATATATATGAATAGTGTTTGTGACTTGAGTGTTATTTTTTTTAGTGTATACCTTTTGTAATGCTCATTTTTTACGTTCATTTCAAAAGTTTAGTTATTTTGGATTGCTTTTAAAGTTTATGAGTAATTTACTTTTTTGTGGTGTCTGTTAAGTTAAACTTCGCAGTGTCATTTTTGTAGTAGATTGAAGTATTTTATGAGAAATTTCGAGTTAAATAATTTTACAGCGACAACATCCACTTATCGTTCATTTAGTTTGTAATCAAATTTTATGGAAATATGAAAATGTAAATTTTCACCATTATCACACATAATAAATACTTATCTTTTTTGTGTTTTTTAATGGTGTATTTTAAATTATACAATCTAAACGTTTCGATAACACTTACAGTTATCTTCGTCAGTAGTAATATTTGTTAAAAATTGTTAAAGATGTTGTAAACAATTTTGTCAAAGTTGAAAAATTAAAACTTTGACAAAATTGTTTACATCTTTAAAAATTTTTAACAAATGTTACTACTGACGAAGATAATTGTGTTATCGAAACGTTTAGATTGTATGATTTAAAATACACCATTAAAAACCCAAAAAAGATAAGTATTTTATTTTACACAGTGGTTTAACAGTAGCATATTTCCAAATTGAGAGAACAGTGGAATAAGTTATACAGGAAATTACGATGTGGCGAATATAGTGGAAGTGCCTCATTTTGTATACTTAAGAAATGTTTGTTTATTGCATTTTCACTGACAACGATAACTCCAATTATTATTAAATTAAATTAGAGTTCGTACAATTTACTTTGAACTAAACGGGCAAAAGTCGTGTAAACACTTTAATACCAATTTCAGATACCCTCCCACCAGTAAAAATAGAAGAGTGTTAACACATATTTAAGATTGAAATACAGTCAAAACAATTAAACTGTTTATCCTCAACAATATTTAAAACCTAAATTGCTTGGAGGTGAAATGGCAACTAAGTTGGTGTTGACAAAAGAGTGGGCAGAGGTGCAGATGGGAATTGGTATCGCTAAATTGAATTTTACAAATAAGAAATCAGCGTTTTGCTGTAAGCTTGCTAGAGAAGTAACGAAGACACACAGTATTTTATTGGAAAATAAGGAGTATAAATGGTTAAAAAATTCACCATCTACCGTCAGAAAAACACCTAAACACTATATAATTCGACAAGTTTTTTTTTTATGATTGTGGATCTGAACAGGCTTAGGAGGATGGATAGAGGGATAATGAATTGCCAATAGATGCCTATGAACAGCCACCTTAAATTTTCTCATATCATAAGTGAAAGGGAAGCAGAAACTAGGGAGATCATTCCAGAGTTTAGAAGCCATGTAGAAAAATGTGGATTGCGCTCGTTTGGTACGACAAGTGCAGATTTGTACTGCATACTGATGATGTAAATGAGCGAACCGAGTGTTTCTCGCAAAGATAGCCCGAGATGGTATCAAAGAATATAATTCAGCAGCACAATAGCCGTTGTAATAACGATAATACAAAGAAAGAACTGAAACCATCCTTCTATGCTCAAGGGAATGTATGTGAGAAGTTAAGGACGGGTCATTTATAAGCCTAATCGCTCTCTTTTGAATACTATCAACGATATCGAGAGCGTTTTGGGAGCACTAACTCAGAGGTGAGAATTCTATTCCAGATGAGGCCGAATTTGGGCCTTATACAGCAGAAGGAGTTGTCGAGAGGTAAAGTACTGCTTAGATCTGTACAAAAAGCCTATTTTACGAGTAGCTGTTTTGGTAGCTGACAGAAGATGGTCAATCCATGAGAGATTTGAAGATACAGTCATACCCAACAGAGTAATAGAGTCTGAAAACTTAAGAACTGAGCCATTCATACTTACAATAGGAAATGATCGATCTTTTGGCAGACACAGGGCAACACTGAGTTTTGTTAGCAGTAAATTTAACTAGATTATTGCTTCCCCATTCGAGAATACGTTGATTGTCTGTGTTGATTGAATTTGCCATTTCAGATTTAATTTCTTGATTTGGTGGATTATCACTATGAGTAGACTGAGATGAACTACAGTGAAGAGTGCTATCGTCAGCAAAGCAATGGATGGGGTTAGTTGTTGAAGAAATAAGGTCATTTATGTACAGCAGAAAAAGTGTAAGCGTTATAACGGATCCCTGTGGTACGCTCGCGTTAATGCTAACTTCTTTTGAAAAAAGCCATCAAGTACGACACGTATTCGTCTTTTATCAAGCAAACTAGAAATCCAGTTGATGAGCGTATCATTTAACCTAAACGAGGTGAGTTTGGCAAGTAAACACTTATGCCAAACTTGGTCAAATGCCGGAATTACTCGAAGAGCTATCTAATAGGGCAACCTCGGAAATTTGGCAATGTTTATTTGACAAGTTATTGATCAGACTGTGCTTTACACAAAAATGCTAAATTACTTTCAATTAGAAACAAACTAAAACTTAAGTGAAGTTATAGTGATTTTGTAGAAATACATGCATATATTGGTTTGCTCATGCTCATTTCAATTTTTAAATCTGGTCATGAAAATATGAAGTCACTATTTACAAATGGTGTAACCGAGAAGCCTATTACTAGAGCAACCACGTCCGTTAAGCGCTTTGAAATAAGGAATAGCACTTAGGTTTGATGATTCCACAACTCCAGGATGAAAAGAAACAGACAGTGCCGCAACTATCTCAGAAATATTCAATGCATTTATTCAAAACTCGCAAGAAATGTACAGCCTCAGTGATAATGTAAGAGTGTCCATTTTAGGGGAAAATGTAGATTCCATATGTATATGCCAAAAAAACCGAGATATGGCACAAAAATTTTGTGCTTGGCTGATGCTTATAGTTCTTACCTTTTTAATGATTATATTCACACACGAAAGGACAGCGACTGAATTAGACTTTCCGAAAAAGAATGTATACTTTGAAACCCACTCAGTCAACTTTACGCCTTGTAGGATCAAATCGGAACATCACGGCAGACAAGAATGATTTAGAAACATGTCTCTAACGTATGTAGGCACTATGAAGCTAAACAAATCTATTGTTCCACCAAAGTTTAAGGCAAATAAATCCAGACCGGTAGGATCAGATGCTGATGTCCCTGTAACACTGTTATCTATTGTTCCGAAAATAAAAAAGGCAGTTGTGCTTATATCATCCATGCGTGACATAGTGGAAACAAATCCTCATAAAAATAACCCGGAGACTTCATACAAATGGCATAAAATGTAATAATCCCATCTGTTTGCAGTGCAGCAGAAAATTATGTATTAGTTGTGCCAAAATGGAGGTCTAACTTTATTATTAATAATTAAAATTCGCTTTAATTCTAAGTTTTCTCAATATTTTTGTAAATAGGTGTCCATTTGTTTAATAAATGTTGAATTAACATTTGCCTTTTTTTATTGTTAAAAATAGAAAACGTCTTCAAAATCAAAAACGAAAAAAATATCCCTACGTAGATATTCCTAAAGCCGCCGGGTTCTGATACCAGACGTTTCTCGTTATGTTCTACAGACCTGTGTGCCGGTTTAATGCCTGTTTGGAAGGTATTTGTGAATGGACTATACAGAGTACTGTATCTGTGTCTTCTACTACATCTAAATGATTGATATTACAAAAAATATTAAAATGGAGCAATAAAATGTTTGCTAGGCAGCACGTTTTAAAAATATAAGTCCATGACAACTCAATGTTATATATTTTTTAATGGAATACCCTATATATTATTCAAGATTCGAATTCTCCTCGCATCGTACATTATCTCAACAAAATTTCAGTACCTTATAATACCGAGTGCTTTCAAAGGTATGACAATGTCTTTGTCTGAATGGACATGTGTTGATCACTCTGTATCTTTCAAGAACAAACGAAATTAATTATTATTTTTAGTAGGATATTTTATGTATATGGTCTATTTTATTTTTATATAGATGGCTACACGAAATATCGGAAGTCGTATACAGTATGGTCTAAAACGAGAATCGTAGATTTTCTCGAAATTTTCAAATGGAACACCCTATACTTTTCATCGGCGTCAGATAGCTTATTTACTACGCTATCAATTTTATTAAACATTCCCTATACCCAAACCCACTCGTTTTTTAGTTAAATTCGTCTTTATCCGAAACTACACGTTATTAATCAAAATTAGGCGTAATAGTTATGTCTTGTAATATTAATAACACCATTTACAACAAATTTTAATATTTAAATGATATTTCTTATAATCGGACTAGTATCTTTTTTTAATACGCTATTCTACTGCGTTAAAATACGTTAGACATGGAGCGTAAACCAAGGTGAGTAAAAAAACTACCGTTATCATACTTTCTTGGGAAAAATAAGATAAAGTATCTAATAGCTGGCCATGGAAAAAAAATGCGTGGTAACTGTCAAATAAATAAACATTAACGTTTCAACTATAAGTTTTATACATTGTTAGTTATGTGTTGCTAAATCTCATTGGCGTTACAACTATTCTTTAAGCGGTAATTATTCATTTAAGTGGCTTTTGCTGATAAAAGTGCTCCATGTGATGGAGTACCAGAAATATGATTTTTATACTAGGGGAATATCAAAGAAACTCTTTTCTGGAAATTCGAGTTTATGCAAAGCATTATCCCGAACGAACTCATCCAGACAAGCGAAGACTGGAAAATTTATTACAAAGATTTATACAAACGGGACATATAGACTACACAAAACCAGTCAAGAGAAGGCCCATTCGAAGTGAAGAAAATGAATTGTCTGTTATGTTATCTGTTACCAAAAATTCTTCAGTTAGTCAAAAAGCAATTAGTTCTGCTGTGGGTGTTAGAGAACGAAGCGTTCAAAGGATTTTGAAGGATAACTGTTTTCATGCGTATCATATCCAGTTTCATCAACAACTATTTGGTATGGATTAGGAGCGACGTGTCGTATTTTGCAATTTGGCTCAACATAAAATTGATATCTTACAATTTTTTTCTCTGATGAAGCCATATTCCGCAAAAATGGATTTGTGAATCGCCATAACTTCCATTACTATTCAGATCAGAATCCGAGGATTTTCAGGCAGGTTGGCTATCAATACAAATGGTCAATAAATGTTTGGGGCGGAATTATTGGTGAACATTTGCAAATATATGTGCAAATTTGGCAATAACTGTGAGGAATGAAATGTGACTGCAACACGATGAAGCCCCAGCCCATTACTCCGTTCACGTCGGGGACCATCTTAATGGATCCTTTCCACATCGTTGAATTGGCAGAGAAGGGCCGTGTAACTAGCCACCCCGATCCCCCGATTTAACTAAACTGGATTTCTTTTAGTGGGGATATGTTAAGGAAATAGTTTACCAAGAGCATCCAATTACACAAGGAAATATGCAACAAGGAATAAGGAACATGTTTGAGAGCATTACGCCCGACAGAGAAGGGTAGCAAGGTCTTTTCAAATCCGCCTTCAGTTGTACCGCTTAGAAAACAGAAGACATATCGAACATTGATTTTAATTCAAAAATTTTGAAATGCTAAATTGGTATCAAAAACTTTATTTACACACAAGTTAACAATGTCACAATAATTTTGAAATAAAACTATTCATAAGTTTGCTATGTCTAATAACAGCGGTTGATGAATCTCTCTGAAACTTTGAAACGTATCAGTACAATTACAGATATAAAAGATGTAGGCTACTTTATTCCGCACCCAATAGAAATAAAATATACAGGTGTTCTCTGTAAAAGATATAACTTTTACGCCTAGTTTTGATTAGTAATAGGAAGTTTCGAATAAAGACAAATTTAAGTAAAAAACGAGTGGGTGTGGGTATAGGAAATAAAACTGAGAGAGTAGCAAATAAGCTATCCCATGCCGATGAAAAATATAGGGCGTTCCATTCGAAAATTTTGAGAAAATCACGATTCTCTAGTTTTGGTTAATAACTGTATACGAACTTCCGATATTTGAACGATGTAGCCAATAACTGTATAAAAATAAAGCTACTCATTCCATATGACAATAAAATATCGTTCTACTTAAAATATAATTAACTTTCGTATTGTTGCTTGAAAGATACAGATGATCAACAATCCAATTCCACAAAAAATATGTCATATCTCTGAAAACACTCGGTATTAGAATAGCTGACACATTTTGAAATTGAGGTAATGTACGAAGCGAGGAGAATCCAAATCTGCAATAGTATATAGGGTGTCCCATTAAAATATATAAGTTTGTGTTTGTGTTTGTATATATATATATATATATATATATATATATATATATATATATAATTACATTGGGTGTGGCGCGAAGAGTTTTGATTAAAAGTAATGGCGTATACAGTTATGTTAAAATCTGAAATTACAAAGCTGTAGGTTTTGGATGACGCTGAGTTCAAATATCATATTGTCCTGAATGTGGCACTTCCGGTTATACCGGAAGTAGACGTCAACTTTGTTATTTTAAATGGAACTAATATTTTTATTTTATTTTCGAATTCTACATGAAATTCTAGATAAAATTTGTACACAATGTCCTATACCAAAATGAAGTATTTTCGAGATATTTCGATTTCTTTTAAAATTTTGAAAAACCTAGTCCACATTGAATAATGATATCTCCATTAATAACGAAGCTAGTGACGTGAAATTGTAACCAATAAACAACAACGTTTGTCCGTTAACTCCATATATCCATCTCATTGATATTTCATACAGGGTGTTTTAAACTTAGTCGCCAACATGCACAATTTAAATCATTTATAAGTTGCTTATTTTAAATAGAACGCCCTGTATTTTATTACATTTTCCGCTGTATTTTTTTAAGCCAATTCGTTTGGTATCAGTATTCCCATTACCTAAATCCAACCACTTTTGAGATATTTCATTATCTTAGTTAAAACATAACAACACTTAATTATTTCAACATTAATAAAGGGTAGGCCATGATTTCCATTATTTAAGGTGATATTTTGTTATTTTTTCATAAGTTATTAATTCTGAAAGGTAACCAATAACCAGTAACCTGAAAGGATTATTAATTGTGGATATCATTAAAAATGTTGACTAGGTATTTTGTATTAATTTAATTAGATAACTTACAAACAAAAATAATTAAATGTAATGTTAAACAAATAAAGTTTTATAATAAGTGTTCAAAATTAGCACCATCTACTTCTAAAGATTTATGAATCCTTTTCATTAAGTTATGACTTGTAATTCTGGAAATATGGTCGAGTGTTAGAGAATTAAAAGCAAGTAAGACTATCTGCATCATATCTTCCTTTGTCGTAACAGGTTTGGAAAATACCTGATTTTTAATGTAACTCCAAATACCAAAATCTAGAGGAGCCAAATCAGGAGAGCGAGCTGGCCAACGAAACGGACCCTGATTGTCAATCCATCTATCATCAAACATGTCGTAAAGATGCTGAGCAAAGTTATGAGGAGGTGCTCCATCTAGAATTGGCTTAAAGAATACAGCGGAAAATGTTACGACAAAGGAAGATATGATGCCTTACTTGCTTTTAATTCTCTAATACACGACCATATTTCCAGAATTACAAGACATAACTTAATGAAAAGGGTTGATAAATGTTTAGAAGTAGATGGTGCTAATTTTGAACACTTATTATAAAACTTTATTGGTTTAATATTAGTTATTTTTGTTTGTAAGTTATCTAATTAAATTAACACAAAATACCTAGTCAACGTTTTTAATGATATCCACAATTAATAATCCTTTCAGGCTATTGGTTACTTTTCATAATTAATAACTTATGAAGAAATAACAAAATATAACCTTAAATAATGGAAATCATGGCCTACCCTTTACTAACGTTGAAATAATTAAGTGTTATGTTTTAACTAAGATAATGAAATATCTCAAAAGTGGTTGGATTTAGGTATAGGGAATACTGATACCAAACGAATTGACTTAAAGAAATATAGCGGAAGATGTAATAAAATACAGGGTATTCTATTTAAAGTAAGCAACTTATTAATGATTTAAATTGTGCATGTTGGTCGCTAAGTTCAAAAACACCCTGTATGAAATATGAATGAGATGGATACATGGGGTTAACGGCCAAGCCCTTGTTGTTTATTGGTTACAAATTCACGTCACTAGCTTCGTTATCAATGGAGATATTGTTATTCAGTGTGGACTAGGATTTTTCAGAATTTTCAAAAAATCGAAATACCTCGAAAATACTTAATTTTTGGTATAGGACATTGTGCACAAATTTTATCTAGAATTTCATGTAGAATTCGAAAATAAAATAAAAATATTAAGTTCCATTTAAAATAACAAAGTTGACGTCTACTTCCGGTATAACCGGAAGTGGCATATTCAGGACAATATTATATTTGAACTCAGTGTCATCCAAAACCTACAGCTTCGTAATTTCAGATTTTAACAAAATTGTATCCGCCATTACTTTTAATCAAAACTCTTCGACACACCTGTATATATACATATATATATATATATATATATATATATATATATATATATATATATATATATATATATATATATATATATATATATATATATGGCAAGTGATATATTGTAACTTATTATATATTTTTAACAAATCAAATTAATAACAAAAAGTAAATGGAATCTAGTTGCTTACATAATGGTATTTTAGTGTATCTATAGAAACAAACGAATTGTGGTGATGACTATTGATACAAGTGTCAAACGAAAGTATCGTAATTTAGAGAATTATTCTGAAAATAAAACTCGCGTAAACGTAAATTGTAACGATTTGAGCATGGATCTGCAAACAAGTATTGGTTTAGTGCAATAATGTTATTATGAATGCGGTAAAAATTGCACTGCTGGATTACGAAGATTTCGTACAAAAATGGGTTTGAGACCAGGGCCGTGCCAAATGAAGGCATATCGTAAGTTGATTAGCAAATTTGAAAGAACAGGGTGACCTTCCGAGATCAGTAAGACCAAGGATGAGTGATGCCCAAGTTGCAGAAGTTCTTCAAGAAAATCAAAATGTAGTCAATACTAATCCGATAGGAATCAGCAGTGTGAATGCGATATCAAAACGATTGCAAATTCCATACACCACGGTTTGGAAAATTTTACGAAAATCCTAAAAATGTATCCCTATAAGCTGCAACAACTGTTTGAATTAAAGGAAGCAGATTTGGCTCTCAGGTACGATTTTTCTTGGCTCAGAGGGAAATTGAACCTAAATGGTTATCCCGTATTTTATGGACAGATAAGGCCCATTTCTCTCTTAATGGTGGAGTGAATACTCAAAACTGTCGAATATGGTTAACAGAATATCCACATAAAATAGTTCAGCAAGGTCTTCATGACAAAAAAGTCACCGTTTGGTGAGGTTTCATGGCTAATTTCATCATTGGTCCATACTTTTTCGAGAAAATACAGAATGGGGAAGTCGTATCTGTAACTGTTACTGGTGAACGATACCTGCAAATGTTAAGGGATTATGCAATTCCACAGTTGCAAAACGAGTACGAAGGAATTGAAAACATAATTTTTATGCAGGATGGAGCACCTCGGCATATTTACCGACCAGTTAAAGAATTGTTAATTGAGGTTTTTCAAGATCGTCTTTTAAGCAGACATTTAGCAAATTTATGGCTACCAATGTCGCCTGATATTAAACCCAGCGGATTACTGGCTGTGCGATTATTTAAAAAATTTGGTGTTTAGAACACGTCCAACTTAAAGGACAGTATTACGTAGCAATTTTGTGCAATTCAACCAGAACAAGAAATTTTTTGTAGTGCTGTATACAATTTGGAGGAACGGTTGGTAATTTTACAACAAAATGGGGTCTTATCGAAAAATTGCGGTGTTTGTGTACATTATAACTAGAGATTAATAGAAATTGAAATGTAAGTATAGTGTATTTTAAAAATAGAAATATATCCAAGTGCATAATATGCAACGCGACATAATACATTACTGGAAATAAATATTCATAAAGAAAAGTGCATAATAATTTATGCAGTTATAAAACTTTCTGCCAAAGAAAAAACTTTCGCATCCGGTATTATAACTATTGTAAAGGTACCCAATTATTTTATTTACATATTTACAAATTAATTTAGACTTCATACCGATAAAAATTAAATTTTATTGTACAAATGTATTTGCGTGTTAAAGTAAGAGTAAAAAAAGTAATTTCTTGGTTAAAAATAAAAAATTAAATCGACTAAAAATAACGTAGTAAATTTCACCATATGCAAAAACGTAAAGTGCAGCGTTCGACCTTGCAAATAAACAGGAAATGCATTCTTTAATTACGTCATTTCATTCAAGGGGCTGTTTGGGTGTTTCTCCGTATGACGCTACATACTTTAGAAATACATCGCTTTATTGTTGACGTCAACGTGTTTTCACTACCTTAATTGCGTATGCGAAAGACATAATTTGAGAGTACGTATGGAAGGTCAAAATACCTTTCTAAAATTAATATAAAGAGTATAATCAGCTTATTCATAAAATTATGGTTATTTGGTTGTTCTAATTACATTTTTCCTTGAGTACGGGGCAAAGTAAATAAGTACCTTAACTAAGTAAGGAAGAAAGTTTTTTCAGTCACATTTCCATGCTCAGCATTCATTTGCTAAATGTCTACTGAGATATTTTCAGGACTTATTAACGCGATTAACAGTAGTAGGTATTTATTAGTTCCATAACAATATGAATTGTAAAGTTAAGCATACATACTAATATTCTACATGTTACCTTGGAGCTAAATGTCTTTTACGCCATTAGTGGATAAATTACGGTTATTTATCAAAAGCCAGTAATCAGTTAGGTATCTAAGCAGATTCAGATAAAGGAAATAACTACCTATACGCTTAATGGGATTACCTAATTATTGTTAATAAAACAGTTACTCATGCAATTACATCAATGCAGAATCATCGGTGTACAAGAGTTGTCATCTAATTATCATAACCTTTAAGCATGTTTTAAAACAATTTTTATTATAATTTACTTTTCAACATTATCAAGAGAAAATGTATAAGTAAAATAACAAGTAGGTAGTTGGGGTAACAAACCGTTAAGGTAATCAGCACACTTGATATAAATTAAAAATGGTTAGTCTATATCTACCTCTTTGTTCATTAAAGGTACTTTATTTTTGATTATAAATTACGAAAAATGTAATTTGTCTTTTTTATTACAAAAATGTACAAATTTACAGTTGTTTTCTGAAGTCATAAGATGAGTATTTACTATTAGATATTTGGCATAATTTGATTTGTGCGTTTTGTAAGATCTAATACAATCTAATACAAAAAGTAAAATAACATTATTATCGCTGGAGATATCAATCTAAAATTTAACAAACCCGATAATAATGTAAAAATGTTTTTAAATTTTATTGCACTTTTTGCCTCAATGTATGCATTTCTGACTACCCAAGAATTAACAAAAATATTGCTACTTGCATAGACAATCATTATTAATTTTAATGAAAACTTGATAAAGATCGGGATTTTGAATGCATGCTTGTCTGATTACTATGGTCAATACATTTGAATTAAACAAAACAATGATCAACATAAAGAAATTATTTATCGGAGAAAATTTTCCATTTCCTCAATAAACAAATTTAGAAATTCGCTCATTACTATAGATTGGCATAATGCTGACTTACATACATTAGGTATTGACAATAGGGCTTGTTTTCTTATAAATACGTGAACTAAATTTGTAAATGAGTATTTCCCTAAACAAAAAATACTAATGCAAAATAAACCAATGGTTCAATGGTTTAACCGTGAACACAAACAGTTAAGGGATTTAGTAACTGCAGCAAGAATTCGATCGGATACTACGCGAAATTGTAGAGATGCCCCGAATATTCGACACCTACGGTAATGGGCTTATTCAACTACTTTTTTAATATCTAGTATTCGGTCGACTGTTGCGTACTATTTGACTATATTCGGCTATAATACGTACCAAAAAACGTATTTACTTTAATAAAAAATTATTACATTTAATACTTAAAATCATGAAAACAATTTTTTCAGCATTTCTTTCACTATATACACTATTACTGCCACGAGACGATAGATACACCTTCGCGAATTATGTTAGACTTGGATACTCTTTTGCGTTTGCTGACCACCACTTGTAAGGGTCTGCTGTCCGATCTAGACGAACAATGTTCATATAAAAATCCATCACGTCTGCAATAGCACTTTTGCCACTTTTATACTCCAACTAAAACCAAACCATACAATGAAGAACAGAATTCCAAGAATTGTGTATACAACCTACTATGCGAATGCGATAAAGCATACATAGGGGAGAGGAATAGATCACTCAAAGTGAGAACGCAGGAACATAAGTACAACCACTCAAAGTGAGAACAACGTCCGCAAGGGCGAAACGGAAAAATCAAGAATCGCCGAACATGTCTGGAACGAAGACCACCGCATCCAATGGGATAACATACAGATAGTGGCAAATAAGTTACGGCGCAACATGCGCAATAAACTTCTGCGCAACCACGGAAAAGTTATATATATCCAATATATATTTTTTAGAAGTATATATATATATATATATATATATATATATATATATATATATATATATATATACATATATATATTTATTTATTTATTTCTTTATTTATTAGTACTATGTATACAATTAGTATTTACACACGTCCAATATTAGTTGAGTATAATTTCAGGTTATGGCAAACTACTCCCTTAAGTTACTAATTATGGGAACGCAGTTCATTCTTCTGTTGCATTTAACAGTCCAGAATGAACTGCATTCTTGTCAAACAAATTATTGTTTCACAAAGCATTACATTTGTGGATAAAAAATTTGAACAGGTATCTTAAAATTTAAGAGAGAAAAAAAAATCTAAAATCCATTGTAACATAAATATGGTGTAAAAGGCCATTATGAATAGAAGACATACATTGAGTTAACAAAATATAACAATTTTTATTAAGCTATAAAGTAGCAAAATTTGTAGATAAAAAATCTTCAACGTTGTAAAACGCATTTGCTAGTAAAAAATGTTTTAATCGTTTTTTATAAACCGCAATCTGGAGAGTTTTAAAGTCGGTCGGTAGCACATTATTAAATTTAATTGCATAGTAGTTGGGCCCATCTCTAGATTTCGATAAACGCATTTGTTTCGTTTGAATTTTTTCTTTGTGTCTAGTTAAGTGTTCATGAGTAAGTGTACGGTAATCTTTTTCGCGATTCTTAATGTGTAATAAACAACATAAAATGTAAACAGAAGGCACAGTTAGATTATTCAATTTAATAAAAGCATCTTTACAATCTTCTCTGTATTTCAGATTAGCAATTATTCTTACTATTTTTCGTTGTATGGCAAATACTGATTCACTACTTTTTGCATGACCCCGTACTAACATACCGTAAGAAAGAATTGAATGGACTAAACCGTGATACACTGTTAATAGTGTACCTTGAGCAGTCATATTAGCCAAGTTTCGCAGTAAGTATGCAATTCTGGACAATTTTTTATTAATAGCATTTATTTGATGCACCCACGTTAACTTAGGATTTAAATGTAAACCTAGAAATTTTACGGCATTAGAATTTGTTTTGTTGTTTTCTTTCAAAGTAAACAGTACGTTTTTAGTTTGCTTTTTTTTTGCGATTTCTGAACGTCCACCAATAAATCTTTTAAGTCCTTGTTTGTATTACATAATGTTGTATCGTCAGCAAATAGAATAAATTTTGTGTTCAGATCACAGAGCGGTAGGTCTGGGCCTAAGACCGACTCTTGAGGCACCCCGGTTTTAACCTTTGCATATATATATATATATATATATATATATATATATATATATATATATATATATATATATATATATATATATATATATATATATATATATATATATATATATATATATAAAACTTCTAAAAAATACATATGTGATTAATCAGTGGCTCAGCGGTAAAGGTGCCAGACTAGTAAGTGAAAGGTACCAAGTTCGAATCAGAGAGTAGTCAAGTGCTTGGGAAAAAATTATTAACATATGAATTCGACTCAAGTGCGAAAACAGTCCTTCTCAGGACTAAGCCTGATGACGGAAGCAGAATCCGCTTGCGAAACGTCGCGCTCAAAAATCAAAAACTGTGGAAATAGGCCGATCAACTCAACTAATAGAAAATATACCACTAGATGGCGGCATTTAAAGCTGCAGAATTCCAAAATACAATTACTTATTTATTGTGATTTATTTTGTAAAAATTAGAGAAAGATGATTATCGTAATGATAACAGTTGAAAAACAATACCCTTGAAATAAATGATGACTATAAAAAGTAAATGTAGGAAATGAGGCAACAGTCAAATGATAAACAAACAAATGGAGGTTATGTAGTATTAGTTAAATGAAAATTAAATTCATGTACATATAAAACAAATTGATTTCGCGTTTATAGGTTTACTGTTTCTACTACATTTGACGTAGCGATAAACACTCCTGGCGAGGATAATATATGTGCCTTAGTTCGGTTTCCCAAAATTTTACTAATTTCAGTTTTATGGTTCACATAATAGGTTGGGGAGACTTTTAGACAGACACTATATATATATATATATATATATATATATATATATATATGTGTGTCGTGTGTGTCCGTGTCCGTGTCCGCGTGTGCGTGTGCGTGTGCGTGGGCGTGTGCGTGTGCTCGTGCTGGTGCGTGTGCGTGTGCGTGCGCGTGTGCGTGCGCGTGCGTGTGCGTGTGCGTGTGCGTGTGTGTGTGTGTGTGTGTGTGCGTGCGTGCGTGCGTGCGTGAGTGCGTGCGTGCGTGTGTGTGTGTGTGTGTGTTATTCAAAATTTCAAGGGTAGTATCTATTTTCTGAAAAAGGGAGATCTGTATACCATATAATACTCGACCGATATCTACCATTCACACTTTAGGTAAAATTATGGAAATTTGTGTTAAAGGCAGATTTGTTACGTATTTATGTGATAATAATATTATAAACAAATCACAAGTTGGATTCAATTCAAATTCAACCACAATTAAAGTGGTTTCAAAATGAATCCATTGTATTTGATTTCAAGCTGGGGATAGTACATTACTTCTCCTATATGATCTAACAAGAGCCTTCGACTGCGTTTCACCGGAATTACTTGTTGATAAGCTTAGCTATATACGCGGTAAGTCCCTACAATTGATTGAATCCTGTTTAACAGATCTAAGGCAGTGTGTTTACCGAGCTAGTTGGACCAGCGGTAACACAATATACTTAGCATTCGGAAGGTAATTGGTTTGATCCCCGTTACCGTCTACCTTGAATGAGGTGTTTCAGGTGGTTTTTGGTTATACACATACAGCGGCGTACTCAATGCGTATACGTTCATCTTAATCCCACCATGCGTATATACGTAATATATATGTATGCTGGGAATTGTATGTTAAATTTTCTACCAAATAACTACGGAGCGCCACCAGATTAAGTGCTTGTTTTTTTATTATTCATTATTTTTATCATTGGTGTACTATCAACTGTATCACCAAATACTTGTATTTAATATGCGGATGATATCACTGTAATCTACGCAAATAACGATCCTACACTACTTACAATAGTGGGTAATTTGGTAACTGTTAAAATTGTCACTTGGCTTAACATCAATAAGTTGTCAAATAACCGAGATAAAATTCAAAATGTCACTGTCTATACAAAGAAAAGTGTCACAACAAAATGTAATGTAAATCTACTTGGTAACACAATCGATAAAAGTAAAGCTGAAACGAGCACATTGACCAGCTAAGCAAAACACTGGCTAATGGGCTGTATCTTCTTAGGAAACACCGATTGTATCTTGGCGAGGCTTTCTTACTGCAATCCTATTTTGAAATAATTTAATCGATTATTGGCTACGGTATCATAATATGGGGTAATTCACCACACGTGAATAGAATTTTTAAAATTCAGAACACTGTCGCGCGAATCATTGCTAACGTTGACCCTAGAACACATTGCTTAGTGTTATTTAAAAAATCAGGATTATGCCAGTTCCTAGTTTATATATTTACAACATGTCGGTAATTTTAAAACAGTACCTGTAAGCACTCATACGACGTAAGGAATAATCTATTACGATACCCAAATATAGGTTAACTCCTAGTACTAGAAATGCCGAAAACCTTAAACTGTATAAGTTAAGCAACAATCTCAAATACTTGCCGTTTTCAAGATTCAAAACAATGGTTAAAAAACACTTTTGGACCACTGTAAAAGGGCACATGCTTGCCACTTTGTAAATATGTTTGTTTATTATATTTGCTATAAATTGTATTTTGTTAAATACATTACATTGTGGTTTGTATTGTTGTATATAATTTATTCCGTTACCAAACACATTTAAATTTGTCCAAGGTATAGATAAAGTTTATTATTATTATTATTATTATTATTATTATCGTGTGTATCTAATATCAAATAGTGTCGATTATATTTGAAACGTGTTTGGTTTAATGGTAATTACACTGCTCTTTATACTAATGTTCTATATACAGTTAATTTATTTGACATGACTCGTTTGGAATTGCTATATCTACCGGATGTCCCATTAGTATGTAAAAGTCCCATATCTCCGTTTGTAGACTAGATATCAAAAATTAATTATTAATTGATTTAAAACTAATAAGGAATATATAGGGTGCTTTATAACACCGTGGTCACCCAAAGTTATGTTTTTTAATGGAACACCCTGTATATTATTATGCATTTGAATTGCACTTACATTAGTCATCACACCAATATTATGTTTTGATATGTTATATTGGGTATTTTAAAAGTTATGATCAATTTTAGATAAAAAACGTTATTATTTCAACGCCCTGTACAGCCCAAGATAATTAATAAAAAAATTACTTTTAGCATTCAGGATTTTTTATTATGATACAAAAAAATCTTTGTAATTATTGATTAATTTGTATCCAGGGTGAGTCAGAAAACGCTTATAAAATTTTCTTCATTATTATAAATGGACCACCCTATATTTTATATGGTGTTTGAATAAACCTTTATTAACTCATTCATTTTTGTGAACCCTTCCCTACACCTACCGCTTTCCGTTTTTTAGATATTTCCAATTAAATAATGAAATACTCATATTTCATTATTTTTTAATGGGATCAAGTAGCCTTTGCGATCATCAGTTTGTTTTACACTAAAATATAAACCAAAACCATGCAAACAACTACGTTTGAGTATTCCTAATGATCTCAATTTTTGGATCTAGGTATCTGTGAAAAAATAAATAAATATTATTTAATTTGACATTTGTCAGTAACAATTATATTGTAGAAGTTGTTTGCGTTTGAAACTGTGTTTCCGGAGCGCAAGCAACCTCAACGAAAAACATTGGAAAATTTGCTGGAAAGATTTAAACGCCCATGTAGTGTAGCTTATGAAAAACATGAAAGAGAAAAACGAACCTTAAATGATGAAAATGAACTTAATGTACTATTAAGTGTTACAGAAGATCCACGCATTAGTACACGTTCAATGTCTAGGCAAAGAGGAATCAGTAAATAAAATTTTATTAAAACATAAAATGCACTTACAAAGGCACCAGTAGTTGCTCGAAAATGATTATCAAACGAGAGTAAATTTTAGTGAATCGGCCTTAGATAGAATTAGCAATCAAAATATTTTTTTCGATTTTGTTCTCATTGGCGATGAAGTGACAATAAATAAGAATGGATTTGTAAACAGTCGCAATTACCATCATTATTCAAATACTAACCCTTACGTGATAACGACACAGAGCCAAAACCTATGGTCCATTAACGTTTGGGGTGGAATCATCGGAGATTACGTTGTGGGGCCGCATTTCTTTGAAGGGCGTGTAACTAGTGAAGTATATTTAAATTTTTTGCGCTATCATCTCCCTAGATTAATGCAACATGTTCCTCTCAATATAAGACGTCGGATGTGGATTTTGCAGGATGGCGCTTTTGTGCATCATTCCCAAATGATCCGAAACTGCCTAAACGCAGACTACCCAAACCGATGTTTTGTTATGTTATCTGACCTCCAAAGTCACCAGATTTAGGCAAGATAGATTTTTATTTATGGGAGCACGTAAGAGACGAAGTTACAAATCAGCCGCCGACAACATGGCAATATATGGAGGAGAGAATTGGAAGAGTATTTAGTAACATCACTGCATACACTTTAAGATGAGTTCAAATATCTTTTGAGAATAGATTACAACATTGCGTTAATATTGGAGGAGGTCATTTTGAACATTTTCGTTAGAAGTAAAATATTGAGTTTCGTTATTCTTAGTTAAATTTATTAACTGCATTTCTTAGTTACATTTCTCACATGAGGTTTTCACCATTCTCCTATTCTCACTTATTTCTTTCGACTTTTTATGTTAAATAATTTTATTATTTTATATGAGAGATATGGGACTTTCACACACTAATGGGACACCCTGTATATGTGTAGGTTTTTTGAATATGGAGAATACAAATTTGTTCGGTGTATTAATGTTTATACTTAAATCTGGAAAAATAATGGCTCTATTTTGTTTTTTCTCTAGTGTAAATTTTATGTTAGGATGTAAATTGTTAATACTAAGAACACTAAGAAGTGATCAATATGACGTTTTGATAGTTCATTTATGTCGAGTTATTTAAAAAGTACGTTGAATTGCAAAATTGTACACAAAGCAATTGCGTTTTATTTGTTCACTGTAAAGGTGTATACACAACACACCACATAGTAAAAAATTATTGTTACATTAATGAATTTGTCCGACTACATTACTTCAGACGTACTTCTTTCTGCTGATTCTGGAGCATGTACAGAACATGAGTGGAAATCAACTGTAGCTGCTGATGGTTATGTTGAAAACTCACTTCATAACAATATCAATATTACGGATTTTTTTACAACGTAATAAAGAAGCGAATGCAAACCTTCACCACCACTACTTTGAGATCGGCCGAGCGTTGCCGTGAAGCATGATCCTTCCCCTTAGGCACTTTTCATGACAATTTTGGAGAACGAGAGGCAAACAAACCATAGTGCACCATTCAATATTAACAGTACGGTGATCCTCCAGTGGTACAGTGGAAACATGCCCGCTAATTACAAAAAATATGGCAACCGTTTCTTTTATTTCCGCTTTTTTTTCACGAACAATCTTTTCTGGAGCGCACTCATGCTGAGAGCGTCCAAACTGCCGATTGTTGCTTTATTTTCAGGATCATAATAGTATACCCAAACTTCATCGTCTGTACTGATGGTGAACACCACATGTGATGATTCATTGTTAAAGCGATCTAGTATAGATTTTAGCCATCTTAAATAGCCTTCTTTTTGAGCTGAAGTCAAATTCTTGGGAATCCAACGAGGAAAAAAACTTAAGCATCTTCAAACACTTTTGCAAAATGGTGTTAATTGCTTTCACGCCAATCTTTACAGTAGTTTGAATACTCCTTAAAGTAACATGACTATCCTATTAGATCATGCGGTAATGGCTTATCTCAAAAACTGTCATTTAAGAAAAGTCGGCCACGTTGAAATTCACGGTTCCACCGTATTATGATAGCTAAGGGGTACGACTCATCGTCAAGAACTTGATTCATTTTCTCAAAACATTGTTTACGGCTTAAGTCATTCTCAGAAAACCAATCTGCCGATCTAACCATCTCACACAGTCTTCTTTTTGAGCTGAAGTCAAATTCCGGGGAATACATTGGGGAACAAAGCTTAAGCATATTCAAACGCTTGTGTAAATTGATGTTAATTGTTTTCTCGCCAATCTTTACTGTAGATTGAATACCCCTTAGAGTAACATGACGCTCCAATTCAAACATGCTCCAAACGGTAACGGTGTAGGAGCTAGAAAAATGTCATTTAAGAAAAGTCGACCACGTTGAAATTCACTGTTCCACCGTATTATGGTAGCTAAGGAATACGACTTGTCATCAAGAACTCGACTGATTTCCTCTAACCATTGCTTACCGCTTAAGCTACGTTTGAAATTGTGACAAATCACAGCTTATTGCTCAATTCCTTCGATTACCCTCATCTGAAAAGAACCACTTTAAACTTATGTATTTTAAATATGTTAAGTATAAGTGTGTACGGTATGTGGGGTGTGTGCGTGGTGTGCACGCAGTGTGTGCGCTGTGTTGCGAGGTGTGTGTACGGTGTGTGCGGCGTGTGTATACGTATGTCTGCACGCATTTACACTCGAACTCACACACACGTATCCACGCACACATACACACACAGACAGACAGACACTTTTAGTAGTAGTAGACGTGTATTTTTCCGTTCTGTGAATTTTTTTAATTATTACGAGGTTTCAACATAATTAAACCTTAATGTCTCTTGACATCAAAGTGCTAATTAAGTTTGTAAATATTAGTGAGTAATTAATCTCGCGAAAAGACGCATGTTTTGTTTAAATAAATAGTTTATTCTGGTTTTAAATAACATCATAAGTTTAATACAGGTAATATTGCATTATAATCATTATTTACATATACGTACATTGATATCGCGACGACCTTTTCGCCTTTAATATTTCATAGAAATGTTAACTTTCCTTTATTTTCCTGTATCATAAAATTATGTTTAATCCACCACTTAGAGTCCTGATCACAGGGGATCCCAGATAAGACAACAAACAACGGTATCTACAGTAAACACAAATAAAAATCCTTTTCAAATGTTGCATCAATATCATCATTTCCAAAAAGGATCAAGCGATTATATACCCATCAATCGAAGGACTGACTGTTAAAGATTATGTACTAGCAACCGGAAAGGTAGTTAAAGCGAAAATATACTGTTTGCATCTAGAATGAGCAACAATAGAATCTGTATTTATCTTTGTAATAAAGATTTTGTTCATAAATTTATTGATAATGAGGAGGTGTAAACATTGGAGATGTTTTGTGGCAGCAAGGAAACTTATTTTACCGGCTAAAAGAATTACGCTATCAAATGTTTCACCGTGTATTCCACATTATGTGTATGAAAACGAATTAAAAGGAATAATCTACAATTAGTGTCTCCATTGTCCTTTATAGGGGCGGATATTGGCTTAGATGAATATCAACATGTATATAGCTTTAGACGACAAGTGTTTATTGCAGCCAATTCAGAACAAGAAGCCAACATCCCCCCTTCAATCGTGATTGAATTTGAAGAAGAAGAATATCGGATTTTCATTTCAGATGAAAAAATCAAATGTTTTAGGTGCAATAATGTTGGCCACATTGCTTCTAAGTGCACAAACTCTTTGTACCCGGATTGCATTGTAGAAATAGCAACAAATGAAGCAAATAAAAGACCTCATCCCCTACAGATAGTGTCACAAACTGTAGTTACCGAATCAAACCATGTGCTCCCTAACACTGAAAGCAATAAATCTGTTGCCACAGAAGAAGGTAAGGCGATGGAAGAGGCTGATGAAATTGACAATACCTTTACTAAACCAAAAAAGCATTCTGCTAGCACTTCCAAAACTAAAAAACGTAAAGTGGATCAGTTAACTTCGTATGAAAATTTTGAAGAAATAATAAATGTATGGACAGAGGACAATAACTACGTTTTAGACTTCTTGACATTCTCAGATTTTTTAAATACGGTCAAAGGAAGCAATAACAGTCTACAAGTAGCAAAGAACTATACCGACAACATTCAAAACATAATAGATCTCATTAAAAAAGTAATAACCGTCTTCTCACAAAGAGCAGTGAAAGAAAGGTGTAAGCGGCTTGTTAATACATTAAACAGAGAATTTTGCAAAGAGAATAATTTGTCAACACCTCCCGAATCCTATAAAAGCTCATCAATGGAAAGAACATCTTCAGTTGAAAGTATATTAAGTAGTTTCCAAACATATTTATCAATATGGAAAAAAATTTATTAACAATTTTCACTCTCAACGCCAAAAGCAGAACACAAATGGAACGAATTATTAACCTTCTTAAATTTTAAGTCACCCGATGTCCTTTTGGTACAAGAAGCCAACATAACTAACATACCATCTAACTTTAGCTGTGACACACATACTCTTTTAGTTAATCCTCGAACTGTTGAATACAGTGGTACATTGATAGCAATAAAAAAAAGCTCCAACTTAAAGATAATCGAACACGAAGTTTTAATGGAATCATATTTGCAAAGAACTTTATTATCTAATGGTAAACTGCAAATCCAAGTGTTATGCGTTTACGTACCAAATAATGTCAATATCGCAAACAGCGTAATATCCAGTCTAGAATCATTTCTATCAACTGCGGATGACAAAGAAAATATAATTATTGGGGGAGATTTCAATTGCACACTTAACCCCAGATTAGACCGAGATGGAACAATAGAAAGAAGGCTACAGATTTCTGATCATCTAAGAAATGTCATTTGCAAACACAACTTGTCTGATTGTTGACCATTAATTAACAAAGACCGAAAAGGTTTCACGTATTTTTCAACATCCAAACCAACCTCTGCATCGCGACTACATCGTTTTTATATATCAAACGATATCACGTGATTATTAAACAAGGTGACACTTCATCCAACATTTTCGGATCACCTTTCAGTGGCCATAGCAATCACAACAAGCAAATCAGAACCCCTCTGCACCTTATTGGAAATTCAATGATTTACTCTTGCAAGATGAGGGTTTTAAACAGCAAATGACAACTTTTCTAAAATCGGAGCTTCTCGAATTAGACGGTTCTGCAAATATAATAACCCAATGGGATCGACTAAAGAAAAAAATAGAAGCTGTAGTGGTTTTATTTCAACGACAAAATAGACAATTGAGACATAGTGAGCTAAAATATTTACAAAGACAAATACATCAATTAGATTTAGATAAAGATAGAACCGGAAAAGAAAAATTATCAAGCTTACTAGCAAAAACAAGAGATGCTTACCTTAGGATAAGCGAAAAGCGACTAATGAAGGCAAGATACGATAGTATGGTACATTCAGACCGACCAACAGACAACAAAAAAATAGGAAACACTTTTCGACCCCTCTCGTCACTTAAATATAATAATCAAATATTCAAAAATCCGTTGGAAATTTGCTCTGTAGTATTTAATCATTTCCAAAGCAAGCAGAAACTCGATTCAACCTAATATGTCAAATATGTTATACGATGACATTATCGCTTTATCGGAGACTGACAAAACGTTTCTGGAACAACCATTCTCACATTTAGAATTATCTACAGCACTGCAGTCCCTCAACAAAAAAAGTGCACCAGGACTGGATGGTTTAACTACTCAATTTTACATCTGTTTTTGGGATATTTTAGGATCGATATTTCTCCAAATGATAACTTTGGCAGTAAGAAGTAAGAATTTACCAAAATCAATGACAAAAGCTATTATAACCCTCCTTCCGAAAAAAGGAGATTTATTAGAGATAAACAACTGGCGACCTATATCACTTCTGTCAACGGATTATAAAATCCTCGCCAAGGCTCTATCGACGAGATTATCCACTGTCACAAATAAAATTATAGACCAAGACCAAAGTTATTCTGTGCCAAATCGATCCATGTACGATAGTAAACACTTACATAGGGAACTAATTTCGTACGCCAATAAAAATAACACTCCTCTAGCGATCATTAACTTGGACCAAAAAGCAGCCTTCGATAACATTCATAAATATCTGTTCTGTATGAAAAAATGAATTTTGGAAACTTTTGAACAGCATTAAATTATTATATTCAATGGCGACACCAATAAGAATTGGATCCAATCTGACAAAAGCTTTTGGATTTCAAATGGAATTCGTCAAGGGTGTCCTTATCAGGACCTCTTTTTCAATTGCTTTCGAACCTTTCTTGTCCCTATCCGAAAACTTCTAAAAGGTCTTTCACTACCTACTACTCCCGTTACCCGCTTTACCGTAAGTGCTTACGCGGATGATGTGTCAGTTTTATAACCAGCAAAGACGATTTCAACAACCTCGACAAATGCTATCACGCGTATGCTAGTGAATCCGGTGCAAAATTAAATCTAGAAAAATCAAAAGGTCTTTGGACAGGTGTAGCTGGTAAAATGAAACAGAACATCCAATAAATATTAAATGGTACACAAACATAAAGGGTCCGTGTGAATTACTTCTTCAGCAATGATGCAAAACAGTGATACCGATCTTGCCTTTTCCACGTTGTCCCGTAACTATTGATGAGTCTTTAAAAAAGTGGGCTCGAATAACACCATCATTATTTCATGTGGGTCGACGAACTGTTATAAACCATTTTGTAACACCAACAATTTTACATTTATCCCATGGTATATCAATTAGTTCTCGGCAGCAAGCAAAGTCTACAAGCAAAAATCGTAAAATTTCATCGGAAAGGAAAGCATTGGACATCACAGCAGAATTTATGCTTGCCAATCAGACAAGGTGGAATAGGTCTAGTAACATCTCAACAAAAATAAAAGTGTTACGAATATGGTTACGAACAAGCTTCTTTCGGAGACCGAAAACAAACAATGAAAATGTTTAATTTATCACAAATTAAGCAACCGCAGATTCATTTTAGACTAACATTGGAAATTGTTTTTTACAAGACAGAATACCGAAACAACACAACTTATCCAACTAATGCTAGACTTAAATAAGAATTATCCAAAATGCACAGCACACAAAAACATAAAACATAGCAGCAATACCAACCATCACGTCAACGTTAATAAAAAGACAATCGCACCAATATTTACTAACCTGGATTGGGAAAATCAGATTTACAGTATTAAAGTGATTTTAGAAAAAAGGGCGTGGATAGACGAAAGCCTTCTAATATCACAATCACAAACATCTTCAGAGTAATTTAAAACGCCAAATTAATAATGCATTATCGAAAAATTAAGGAGTTTTTATAAATCAGTATCCAGAATTAGATTAGAAATAACCTTCCTGGGAAAAAATTGCTTAACCTTTAAGTATAATAAAAGGGTATGTATTAAACACTCAATCTCGGAATAAGCTCCTTCAAAATTAACTGCAATTCCTTCAAACGGAAGAAAGTAATATCTAAAATAATTATTGGAATTCAAAACACGACGCATTGCAAATCCTTTTTAACAAGCGACATCAGGGTCTATCGCCGAAAACCTTGGCGATTTGCTAAAACCGATTGGCGGATTTCGTTTTCTTACATCGTGCAAACATAAGAAATACCTACAGATGCGTGTACTGTTTAACTGAGAAAGCAGACGCTGCTCACATGATTCTAATTGTGAGAAAACGACACCATGTGTGGATATGGTAACGTCAATGTTAAAAGAAATACTTAAATAAATAATGTAACCAGTACAGACGTTGTGTGCGGCATCCGGGAGAGTACTGCAGAACACGAGCATGTAACTATATAATAAGTTTAAGTAGGTTACAATATACAATGCGACCATAAGCGAAACAAAGAATGGGACAAACACACGAATCCTTCCGGAAACCTTCTTGTTAAATCTAAAAGCAGAATATTACAGAGAGTTTGCTTGGCACACAGGAAAACCCTGTAGAAAACTTCAAAAGGAAGTGGTGCGAAACAAAGTTCAATGTACTATTGACAATAATGAGCTAAAGTGGAATAACGAACTTAAAGACGTATAATCCAAATACAGATATAAGTGCATATGTACAGATAGTATATATATATATATATATATATATATATATATATATATATATATATATAAGACGATGTAGTGTATGTATGTATGTAATGTAGTAGTATATATATATATATATATATATATATATATATATAAGAAACATTTGCTAGTGTCATTTCTCATTTCTCTGTGATATATTTGTGTTGTAATATTAAAAAAAAAAGGATGACAAAAAGGTATAAAAAAAAAATAAAACACACACACAGCGGCGCACGAAACACACCAACCACACACACGGACAAACGCACAACACGGACACGAACACGACACCACGACGCAGACAGACAGACGAACGGAAAACGGACAGACGACAGAACGGACAGACAGGACAGACGACAGACAGACAGACGACAGACAGACAACACGGACAGAGACGGACACGACAGACAGACGACAGACAGGACGACAGACGACAGAACAGACGAACAGACAGACGACAGAGACAGACAGACAGACAGACAGACGGACAAGACGACGGACAGACGGACAGACGGACAGACGGACAGACGGACAGACGGACAGACGGACAGACGGACAGACGGACAGACGGAAGACGGAAACGAGACGGACAGACGAACGGACAGACGGACAGACGGACAGACGGACGAGACAGACGCAGACAGACGGACAGACGACGAGACGAGAGACAGACGGACAGAGACGGACAGACGGACAGACGGACAGCAGACGGACAGACGGACAGACGGACAGAAGGACAGACGGACAGACGGACAGACGACAGACGGACAGACGGACAGACGACGAGCGGACGGACGACGGACGACGAACAGACGGGCGACGGGCGAACGGACGGACAGACGCGACGACGACGGACGAAGACAGACGACGGAAGACAGGACAGACGGACGACGACAGACAGAACAGACAACACAGACGGACGACGGACGGACGAAGACGACAGACCAACGGACACGACGGACGACCGACAGACAGACAGACAGACACACAGACAGACAGACACAGAGACAGACGGAGACCGGCAGACAGAACGGACAGACAGACGGGACAGACAGAAGGCACAGACAGACAGACAAGCAGCAGACAGACAGACAGACAGACAGACACGGACAGAACAGACAGACGACAGACAAACACGGACAGACACGGACAGAACAGACAGACACGACAGACACGACAGACACGACAGACACAGCAGACACAGGACAGACAGACAGACACAGACAGACAACAGAACAGACAGACACGGACAGACACGAGAGACACGAAGCACGAGACACAGACAGACACAGACAGACACAGACAGACACAGACAGACACAGACAGACACAGACAGACACAGACAGACACAGACAGACACAGACAGACAGACAGACACAGACAGACACAGACAGACACGACAGACACGAGACACAGACAGACACAGACAGACACAGACAGACACAGACAGACACAGACAGACACAGACAGACACAGACAGACACAGACAGACACAGACAGACACAGACAGACACAGACAGACACAGACAGACACAGACAGACACAGACAGACACAGACAGACACAGACAGACACAGACAGACACAGACAGACACAGACAGACACAGACGACAGACACAGACAGACACAGACAGACACAGACAGACACCGACAGACACAGACAGACACGGACAGACAGACAGACACAGACAGACACAGACAGAACGACAGACACGACAGACACAGACAGACACAGACAGACACAGACAGACACAGACAGACACAGACAACAGACAGACAGACACAGACAGACACAGACAGACACAGACAGACACAGACAGACACAGACAGACACAGACAGACACAGACAGACACAGACAGACACAGACAGACACAGACAGACACAGACAGACACAGACAGGACACAGACAGACACAGACAGACACAGACAGACACAGACAGACACAGACAGACACAGACAGACACAGACAGACACAGACAGACACAGACAGACACAGACAGACAGACAGACAGACAGACACAGACAGACACAGACAGACACAGACAGACACAGACAGACACAGACAGACACAGACAGACACAGACAGACACAGACAGACACAGACAGACACAGACAGACACAGACAGACACAGACAGACACAGACAGACAGACAGACACAGACAGACACAGACAGACACAGACAGACACAGACAGACAGACAGACACAGACAGACACAGACAGACACAGACAGACACAGACAGACACAGACAGACACAGACAGACACAGACAGACACAGACAGACACAGACAGACACAGACAGACACAGACAGACAGACAGACAGACACAGACAGACACAGACAGACACAGACAGACACAGACAGACACAGACAGAACAGAGACACAGACAGACAGACAGAAGACAGACACAGACAGACACAGAGACACAGACAGACACAGACAGACACAGACAGACACAGAGACACAGACAGACAGACAGAAACAGACAAGACACACAGACAGACACAGACACAGACAGACACAGACAGACACAGACAGACACAGACAGACACAGACAGACAGATAGACAGACAGACAGACAGACAGACACAGACAGACAGACCGACACAGACAGACACAGACAGACACAGGCAGACACAGACAGACACAGACAGGCAGACAGACACAGACAGACACAGACAGACACAGACAGACACAGACAGACGACAGACACAGAAGACACAGACAGAACAGACAGACACAGACAGACACAGACAGACACAGACAGACACAGACAGACAGACACAGACACAGACAAGACAGACACAGACATACACAGACAGACACAGGCAGATACAGACAGACACAGACAGACAGACAGACACAGACAGACAGGCAGACACAGACAGACAGAGACAGACACAGACAGACACAGACAGACACAGACAGACAACAGACACACGACAGCACAGACACAGACAGACACAGACAGACACACAGACACAGACGACACAGACAGACACACAGCACGACAGACACAGACAGACACAGACAGACACAGACAGACACAGACAGACACAGCAGACACAGCAGACACGACAGACACAGACGACACAGACAGACAGACGACACAGACGACACAGACAGACACAGACAGACACAGAGACACAGACAGACACAGAGACACAGACGCACACAGACAGACACAGACAGACACAGGACAGACACAGACAGACACAGACAGACACAGACAGACACAGACAGACACAGACAGACACAGACTGACACCAACAGACACAGACAGACACAGACAGACACAGACAGACACAGACAGACACAGACAGACACAGACAGACACAGACAGACACAGACAGACACAGACAGACACAGACAGACACAGACATGCACAGACAGACACAGACACAGACAGACACAGACAGACACAGACAGACACAGACAGACACAGACAGACACAGACAGACACGACAGACACAGACAGACACAGACAGACACAGACAGACACAGACAGACACAGACAGACACAGACAGACACAGACAGACACAGACAGACACAGACAGACACAGACAGACACAGACAGACACAGACAGACACAGACAGACACAGACAGACACAGACAGACACAGACAGACACAGACAGACACAGACAGACACAGACAGACACAGACAGACACAGACAGACACAGACAGACACAGACAGACACAGACAGACACAGACACAGACAGACACAGACAGACACAGACAGACAGACACAGACAGACACAGACAGACACAGACAGACACAGACACAGACAGACACAGACAGACACAGACAGACACAGACAGACACAGACAGACACAGACAGACACAGACAGACACAGACAGACACAGACAGACACAGACAGACACAGACAGACACAGACAGACACAGACAGACACAGACAGACACAGACAGACACAGACAGACACAGACAGACACAGACAGACACAGACAGACACAGACAGACACAGACAGACACAGACAGACACAGACAGACACAGACAGACACAGACAGACACAGACAGACACAGACAGACACAGACAGACACAGACAGACACAGACAGACACAGACAGACACAGACAGACACAGACAGACACAGACAGACACAGACAGACAGACAGACAGACAGACAGACAGACACAGACAGACACAGACAGACACAGACAGACACAGACAGACACAGACAGACACAGACAGACACAGACAGACACAGACAGACACAGACAGACACAGACAGACAGACAGACAGACACAGACAGACACAGACACAGACAGACACAGACAGACACAGACAGACACAGACAGACACAGACAGACACAGACAGACACAGACAGACACAGACAGACACAGACAGACACAGACAGACACAGACAGACACAGACAGACACAGACAGACACAGACAGACACAGACAAGACAGCAGACAGACACAACAGACACAGACAGACACAGACACAGACAGACACAGACAGACACAACAGACACACAGCACAACAGACACAGACACACAGCACACAGACACACACAGACACACAGACACAGACACACAGACACACAAGACACACAGACACAGACAGACACACAGACACACAGACACAGACACACAGACACACAGACACAGACACACAGACACACAGACAGCACAGACACACAGACACAGACACACAGACACACAGACACACAGACACACAGACACACAGACACACAGACACACAGACACAGACACACAGACACACAGACACACAGACACACAGACACACAGACACACAGACACACAGACACACAGACACACAGACAACACAGACACACAGACACAGATACACAGACACACAGACACACAGACACACAGACACACAGACACACAGACACACAGACACACAGACACACAGACACGCAGACACACAGACGCACACACACAGACACAAACACACGTACACGGACACACAAGCGCGCACGCTCGCGCACAAACGCAAACGCACGCACAAACTCTTGCACGCACACACCCGCACGCACAAACGCACGCACAACGCACGCACAAACGCACGCACAAACGCATGCACAAGCGCGCGCACGGACGCTCGCACAAACGTGCTACCCTACATTTTAATCTGGAAACGTAAGAAGTGAGAAATTACCTAATACACGTGCTGTTATTAGGGTCTAACCAAGGATAGACATACGGATCCTTGGGTTTTGCGTCAAATGCAGTAAAGGACCGTTTGATACCATCTCTTAGGATGATGCGAGTTGGAAAATAATTTACCGCCTAAATAGGTACGTTTACTAAATATGTATGTACGCACTCTTTCTTAACGTTAATTAAAATTTCTAAGAACTTAAAGTATGCTATTTGCTCTTTTGAGATCTATATTTCGAGATATTTTGTGATGTGTATCAGTTTTCTTAGTGGTTGATAGCATATTCAAATTTTTTTTTGTGATTGCAACCCAGATAAATAATAACGTTTGAGAAAGTATTTCGTGTTACACATGAAGAGTCTAAAAATGTATTTAAAGAAAGTGATTTAACAAGGCAACAATGTTCATTAGATTAACATGATGATATTGATCAATTAGTTTTGCTCGGGTTGTTGTAAATGATTACACAATACATAAATCCAATAATACTCCACAGAACTTATGTTATTGACTATTTGCAATTATTGGTCAACGCAAATCATTAATATTATAGATCTCTTGTTTCATGGCTACAACGTTCCACATTAGAAAATTGACACCATCTTGCGTGGGTTTATGGTGATTTAGTTTTCTTTATATACGAAAGAAAGTATTCCTGAAGGTAACAAGTTAGCAAGCGTGAAAGAATTAATTAATTAATTAATCTTATATCAGCATTTAAGAACCAGGAAGTAACACGAATGTTTGTTGTTGATGTTCTCTTACTAATAATGTTTATCAAATTAATTAATCTATTTGACGATGGGTAGGTAACGTTTAAGTTTCCATTGAGAACACTAGATCTTATGACCGTGATTATAATAAGTTACAATTTGCATAGTAACCTTGAGTTAGTAAGGTAAGGTCGTATAGTTTGTGCGATTGTAACCGCCAAATCAGGGCCAAGTATGTTATACTGTTTCTATTTAATTTCATGGAGGTTTTTAATTTATGACCAATACTTGTGAAATTTTTTTTGCAAATATTTATATAAAAAATAAAATTTCTACAATTTAAGGTATAGAATGTGCTTAATTAGTAGTTTATCGAGTAGGTCAATACAAGTTTTTGTGAATTTTGTTCTACAGAGATTATGAATGTAGATATAAAGTTTTTCTGTGTAACAAAAAAAAGTTATTTGATCGAAAGAATATAACTGCATTTCTATACTGCGCTCGTCTTTTGAATCCTTAGACTGCATCATTTACAATCGTGCGTTAAACGATAGTGGGATTTATTTATAATCTTTAAGGGATTTAGAGATGAAAATGCAAAATACAACTCCAAGGTGTTTGTTGTAATCACTTGTTTATGTATTTCAGTTTATACTAGTATCTATCTTACCATGTCAAACCATTATGTTGAAATATAAATATTCATGAATCCTTTATAATTATTCAAGAAAAAAACTAAATTAAAATAGCGTTATTTTTTAACAATATTTCAAAAATGGCAACGAATCTAGCTTATTTATTATAGGTTGTTAAATTCCTTTCCACAAGGGGCAGGGCGGGTTACTTGAACTATCTTAGCTGTATCAGGCACAATACCAAATTACCATTACCACCAAGGATGTTTGGTGAGATTAAGGATGCGTTACAGTCAGGTTAAGATCAAGACGAAAGGAGGGGGTTTTGAGAGAAGCTGAAGATTACTTATCCCATTACCTTAACATTCGCGTAAATAACGGCAAATAAATTATATCAAACTACCTTTAATCCACAATAATTCAATGTCACTATTTCCTTAATTAGAAGTTAAGGTTTTTTAGAAAAATAATGTTGAAGCTAATATCTGTAAGATAAAATCAGTAACATAGAATAAGATGAGTTAAGATATCCATATGTAATGTAATCGTGATTTTATTTGCATTTAACTAAAGTGTCTCTAATCTTAAAATAATTTCATTACTGAACAATGGTGCTAACACAATTTTGTCTCAATGTTAAATTAATGCCTGATCATGCTAAACTGGATTACAGTATCAAAGATCATGCAACTATTTTGACCCTTATGGTAAGTACATACATCGAAACCATTGCAAAGCTCAATATCCCACTAGGTTCATCAGCCCTGGTTGCTGCAACGGAAAAGAAACACTCATGTTGGTAACACACTCTGTGAGAGTATCGAGGCTCATGGGCCCTTTAACTCATTTTCTAGAATAGTGACTGTTATATCGTATATACAAATAAACACGTCACTTTAGTAGCTTGCTTAAACCTGGGATAAATATATCGTGATGATGCAAATGAGAACTTCTTGGGTACGGCTTTGAGAAAAAGTGAGGACGTTTACAGAAAAGAATGGCAAACCACAGTAGTGAAACAATTTGATATTGATTGGTCTGGACATCTACGGTTTAATTTTAGTTGTAGTATTATTGAACGAATGTTATTCATGTAAGGTTTATTGTCATTATAACAGGTGTCTACTCTCAAAGTCTAACATAGGTAATTAACATGTGTATTCCATTTTTACGCTTTTGGCAATTATTTCTATAATATAGCAATACGTAAGTATTAAGTAATAAAGGCATCAAGAGATTTTTATTAAAAATGCAGAAAAAAGAGCAGTAAGGACAAGCAAAATATAATCAATATTCAAATAACCCCCCGTTTTGGGTTAAGCAATACTTTAGTCTGAAGTAAAAACTATTTCGAACATTAGCTAACTGCATGTCAGTAATTAACGCTCATTCAGCAACTATTGCTTGTCTCAAAGAATTAATATTTGGGTGGCGTCTTTTGAAACTTTTGCTTTTAAGGCAAGAAGAAGTCGCAAGGTGTCAAATCTGGAGATCTGGCTGGACAGTTTATAGTACCACGTCTACCAATCAAATGATTTGAAAATGAATTATTCAAAAAATTATTAACATCTAAACCAAAATGCGCACGACAACCGTCTTGCTGGAACCAGATCTCCTGATCTTTTCTTCCAACTTCTTCCAATGCGGGTCCTACCTTTGTTACCAAAAGATATAAATAGGTTCCTGAATTTAAGTTTCCTCCAATTTCAAATAGACTGATAATGTTATGATTAAAAATCCCACCTTAGATATTAATTTTTTGAATATACTGAGTTCTGGGTGAGATATTAAGCGTAGGTTTTCCTGAGCCCAACGCTGTGTGTTTTGCACATTTGGTTCATTATTTAGGGTAAAACTATATTTGCCTGTGAGCATATCGACCAGAGAAAATGGCGAGTATTATTAACGCGCTCTTGTATTTCATAACAGAATGCATTGCTGTTTTCTTTGTCAACATCAAAAATCTCTTGATGACATGGCGGTTTATAGGAATGATATCTATACTTCTTAAACCAGTTTTAAGAGAAATTTGGTAGGACAAACGTTACAATAATATCGGGTTTTCTTTATTTTTTTTGGGAACTGGACCAACGATTAAAACAGATCAATCAATTCATTATAAACGGGGCCAACTTCGGCAACAAATCGACCTTTAGACCTTTAAATTAGAAGCGAAAGTCAACTTCAAAAACATTGTGTAATTGGCTAATTTCGCACTAATAGTGTTTTTTCTTAATTGTCTGGAAAACATAACCCGCAAAGTTTGACTTTGACCCCTTCAAGCGTTTTTTCGAGAAACACGTATTTTGTGAGATATTTCAGATGTTTCAGACTATTATTCTTTTCTTTTTCCAACCCTTACTCAAATATCAATTACGTACATTCCAATATTTCTTACATAACACACATAAAATAAAATATCACGAAAACATTAGCAAATTACGACTTATTATCAAGATATTTAAACCCGTAAATTATCGTTCCTATTGTGGTAACAATAATAAAATTATAATTATAATTATTTTTATAATTTTATTATTGTTACCGCAATAGGAACGATAATTTACGGGCTTAAATATCTTGATAATAAATCGTAATTTACTAATGTTTTCGTAATATTTATTTTATGTTTTATGTAAGAAATATTGGAATGTACGTAATTGATGAGTAAGGGTTGGAAAAGGAAAAGAAAAACACATGTTTGTGTAGAAACAGATGTTCGCTAGACTGCTTTTATTGAAGGAGTATAACGAATCGCTGATTGTTTGTACACCCACATTCTTGAGGTGAAAATGTCACTAGTTTAATAATTAATTGTGTCGGGAAACGCCTCGATCAAAAGATATCTTTGTTGGTATGTTGAAACTCGAGACCTAAATGTAGGGTTTGTTACGGACGAATGCATATTTTTAAAATTAAGATTTCGTTTAGTAAAGGAATGTGAAAAATGTTCCCACGTAATGGTTTCTTATTTTTTTTATTAGTTTTAAAAAACGGGGGTGGTTTTTCGCGAGTAGATATAGTTAGTTTAAAATCGGAGGGGAAGGTAGTTACAGTTTTGATTGAGTAAAATCGATCGGTTTGTTTGATTAGAATACCTTCATTGTAAACAGTCTGTCTTTAAACATTTTTTTTGTTTTTTGTTTTTTCGTGTACATTTTCGTTTGAACTAACCAACGTGAATTTGTCTTTTTCTTTTGGGTGCTAGTTTTAATGTGTTTTTCAAATATTAATCTATAAATAACAGTCACCATTTTGAAGTTAAGCTGCGTATGTCAACTATTTGTGTCTGTGATCAATTAAAGGAATATATATATATATATATATATATATATATATATATATATATATATATATATATATAAAAGTAGGTATTTTAATCTAAATTAAAAAAGGGTTAGCGTTAGACAGTACAGGGCTCATCGCTCATGCACTTGGGCGAATTAGCATTGTTGTTTGTTGATTATATTTATATTTGTGTAGAGGTGGGCGTGGAAAAACGTGCCAAAAATAGCTTTCGGTTGTAATTGTAAATAGGCAATTGCCGATTGATCTACATACCCACGGGTCCATATGACCATTAAAACACCTCGAATTATGTTTTTACTGTTTTTATTGTTTTGTATAGATGGATATGTACCCTGAGAAAGGGACGCTGCGTTTTGCTAGCGCTCAAGCTTGTGTAGCGGTCACGTTGTTTCTCTTTAAATGTAATTTATTGTGGCTGTCCGTAAATGTGTAGGTGTAAATTTCTTGCATATTTTTTTTGTCCTTGCAGTTACCACTATCACCTATGCAATTTTACTGTTGTTATATTTTATATGTACAGTAAGATGCCTTATTGTTTTATTTGCTTATTTACTTAAAGACCATCATGATTGGTTATATAGGGCCACAACTTTTATTCTAATTTATTTATGACACAATTGTGGTTTTTTTTATTGTGTTTATGTGTAGCTTAAGTGCCTTTTATTTATTTTTTTATTAATGTAATTTTGTACGCACTTTAACCTGATTTAATGGTGTTTTGTTATATATTGTACCCTTTCATTGTTTTTGTGTTATTGGATTTATTAATGTACTTGTGCAATTACTGAATTATGAATAAATTGGGTTTTCTTAGTGGTTCTTTCCAGATAAATCAAAATAAATCACGTAGCGATTGTTTTGTTCTTGAATTTGCATTATTGTGAATAAGCTCAAATTACACTTTTCAAGATAGGATATCTGGGGGACGCTACAATATATAAACTAACATAGGGATTTTTAATGGGTTAGAGTGAGAATCTTGTTTCTAACTAAATTATTAAGATCCTTCTGTTCATTAAACTGTATATATGAATATCTATCTACAAATAAACGATACATTTTTTCAAAACTTAATTTGTAAAAATGTATACATTTCTGTATATAACAATACTAAAACTTAACTTAACACCCTGTATAATACATTCTTTTCTCTTTGATACAAGAGGAATATATCCCCAAAAGTTTTTTTACTAATTACTTTACTAGCTTTAAAAATATTTGGCTAGGGTTAGAACTCCCATCCCTTGCATTACCAATCCGATCATTTCACCGTATGGCAGATATTTAATTTTCACCATTTTTCTTCATAGGTGCTTTCAGTGGTTCTACATGCCCGAAAAGATAACAAGCAGACACAGACACAGACAGGCAGCACCAGAGGCAGAGGCAGAGGCAGAGGCAGAGGCAGAGGCAGAGGCAGAGACAGAGACAGAGGCAGACGCAGAGACAGAGACAGAGACAGAGACAGAGACAGAGACAGAGACAGAGACAGAGACAGAGACAGAGACAGAGACAGAGACAGAGACAGAGACAGAGACAGAGACAGAGACAGAGACAGAGACAGAGACAGAGACAGAGACAGGGACAGGGACAGGGACAGGGACAGGGACAGGGACAGGGACAGGGACAGGGACAGGGACAGGGACAGGGACAGGGACAGGGACAGGGACCAGGGACAGGGACAGGGACAGGGCAGGGACAGGGACAGGGACAGGGACAGAGACAGAGACAGAGACAGAGACAGAGACAGAGACAGAGACAGAGACAGAGACAGAGACAGAGACAGAGACAGAGACAGAGACAGAGACAGAGACAGAGACAGAGACAGAGACAGAGACAGAGACAGAGACAGAGACAGAGACAGAGACAGAGACAGAGACAGAGACAGAGACAGAGACAGAGACAGAGACAGAGACAGAGACAGAGACAGAGACAGAGACAGAGACAGAGACAGAGACAGAGACAGAGACAGAGACAGAGACAGAGACAGAGACAGAGACAGAGACAGAGACAGAGACAGAGACAGAGACAGAGACAGAGACAGAGACAGAGACAGAGACAGAGACAGAGACAGAGACAGAGACAGAGACAGAGACAGAGACAGAGACAGAGACAGAGGCAGAGACAGACAGAGACAGAGACAGAGACAGAGACAGAGACAGAGACAGAGACAGAGACAGAGACAGAGACAGAGACAGAGACAGTGGCAGAGGCAGAGACATAGGGAGGGGGCGAGGTAGAGTCAGAGACAGAGGCAGAGGCAAGGGTAGAGGCAAGGGTAGAGGCAGGGGTAGAGACAGGGGTAGAGTCAGAGGTAAAAGCATAGACACCAGTGCGCGCATGCGCTAATGCGCACACGCACATAAGCACGTACGCACTCATGCGCACACACGCACGCATACATAGGGAGTCAGACTCAGGCACAAATACAGAAAGATACAGGCACATATACAGGCACAGACAAGACATACAGACATAAACATACACAGACACACACACACACACACACACACACACACACACACACACACACACACACACACATCCAGGCACAGACACAAACACAGATACAGATACAGACACAGACACAGACACAAACAAAGACAGGCACAGACACAGACAGACAGACACAGACACAGACACAGACATAGACACAGGCACAGGCACAGGCACTGGCACAGGTACAGGCACAGGCACATGCACAGGCACAGACAAAGGCACAGGCACAGCCACAGGCACATGCACAGACACAGCCATAGGCACAGGCACAGACACAGACACAGGAACAGACACAGACATAAACACAGTCGCATATACAGAGGGAATTGCAAAAATGGCCAAAATGGATTCGGGGAACCTCAGATTATACTTCATATGGTGCTCGGGAATGTAAAGATAGAGGATTATGAAATCGACTTCTTTATCACTAACACTAAATCGACTTATTACTTCACTGTACAACGTTTGACAAAGTTTCGCCATGTCTGTGCATGAGTGGATGTATGTCAGGATCCACGATAATTCCAGAGCGACAACGCGGACTTACTTAAAATTTCGTGTTCAAACCTGTTTTCAATTCGCCTGGAGCTGATTAGATTCTGGGAGAAAGTCAGTGACGGAGGTTTATTAAGAGCAGTTTTTGGTATTTGTCAATTATTTCTGAAACAGCTGTGTATATTAAAGATATAAAAATACCAACATATAAACCTTATACATATCAATTATGTTCTATGCAATTTTTTGATACGACGCGTAATTTAGCGAGAAAAAAATTCGTGTGGTTCAATTTAAGTGTTAGTTCAAATTTGACTAGCCACATTGTGTGGACATATTTTTGAAAGAAAAGTTAATTTTACATAACCTTGCTTTATAAAGATCCTTAATATAAAGCAAGATAAGGCTAAAAATTAACTAAATAAGACTGAAAATGTATTATCATTTTAATGGAAGCGGGCGGCGCTAGAATGTTTTTTTATGTTAGGTTCAATACGTTTGTTAACCTCTATCTGACATGAAGTTTTTAACGGCAATCTGACATAGATGATTATTTTTGTTTTTGCAATGTTTCCTGTTTTCGTGATGAACCTTGCATAATTATCCTAAAAAAAAGGGAAAAGGAGAAGGCCACGTGTTCCCAGCTCCTTCAGCCACAATCATGGATTCCCAAGATATACATTAACTGTATATGCATGGTGGGATAAGGATAGGTGCGGTCACGATAGGATCGGAAGGAACGGAGTTAGGGTTCCGAGGGGGCAGATACTAACCCAGCATTCGCCTGAATAGCCGCACATGGTGTGCGTATACGCAGTGACCATGCCGCTACATGTGTATGACGAAAACCACCGAAAAAACCTCATACAGGGTAAATGGTAACGGGAATCGAACCCATTATCTCCCGAATGCTAATTATTAAAATTATGTCATTTTTTATTAAATTTTAAGAAAAGGTTATATAAAAGTATTTTATGGTTGTGGTATGGTATGAGTTTTGATTTGAATAAAAGAACTTTGGGAGCATTAGAGCTATATCATTCAAAGTAATAAATAAGAATACATTTTCAATTTACGAACATAAGATACTCAGTAGGAGATTAAATTAATAGGACTACGATATGTTAAAGTTATATCATTATAAATTAATCAATTTGCCAAACTAATTCTCATTTAACCGTCCACATTACTTCTGCAAAATTGCTTGATTATTTCAATTAAGAGGCTCTTTGATTAAGCTGCTGTCTTGCTGCCAATAAAAATTTTAAATTATAAAATATTAATACATTTCCAACAATTATATAATGTGAAACATAAATTATCCAGATTGACCTATTTCACGGTATTATGTATACAGCGACCACACAGGTTCTTCACCTCACGGTCATCGATGCACCACACCGACCCCTCCCTTTGGAAGCCGCGATTCTTAGCGGCCCTCTTTGTGACATATACTTATTCACTAGATTCAGACATAAAGTTGATTTATTCAAATATAACTCCGGTGCATACATTCTATCTCTTCATATTACATAAAAGACACTTAATGGTATCATCTATAAATGCATGTTCATTCGCTACTAATCAAGTAAAGGAGAAAAGGAATTTAGAATCCTACTAACTAGTTTACGTTTATTATTCACCGTTAGCTATCAAGTAAAATATAACGTGTCATTGACGTGAAATCTCATAAATTTTTGTTTCAAGTATTACGGTGCAAAAGGTTTGTAGTGTTAGACATTCAAAAATGATGTAAGGTTTTGATACGATCTTCACATAACATTTTTTTTCACAATATAAACTTTAAGCATGCACGTAACGCAACATTTGTAAGTACTTCACCAAAGTATTTTCATTAAATAGATCTACCAACGTAACGTAGTAGAGTGAAAGAACTGTTTGTCTTACATCGTTACTGAAGTAATACAGTCGCATAGGAATGCAGTAGTAAACGCATCAAGCGTGCGACGTTACTAAAATATCTTCAGCTTTGCGTGTGATTGATACCTACCTATTTCAATAAATATTAAGTCACCCACTAAGGTGTTATGTTAGGAAATGTAATTCCAAATATTAGGGTTGTGTGTTACAGAGTACAATTTCGTTGACAGCCAATTTTATTTCAATAAAAAATAAAGTATGACAAAGTTGTGAATGTTTATTTCTCTTATATTTTGGACATATATCCTCTAAATTCATACTTATAAGTATACCTGATTATTACAAGTAATTGAAAGAAAATTCATTTAAAAAAGTTGCACATTGGTTGTCCTGAGCTAGCGTGTAACAATACCGATGCTAGTGTGTTATCCAGAACCTGCGTGAAGTTGGCAGACAAAATACAGCAGCCAAAATGCTGAAAACAACCGAACGACCAGTGGCACAGGCACTAGCCTATTACTATAAAGAAGTATGCGCATACGCACACATTTAAGCTGCCATTATCTAGCAGCCAAATAGGAAATTTTGATCCCACCCTTAACACTAAATTCAAACTAGCCTTTGAGATTCAAAAAGCACAACTTAAAATAATACAAATTTTCCATCACTCAGACAACAGCCATTATATTTTGACAATTACAAGTTAATTTGAACGTACTGGTAGTGTCCTCAAAGAAATTGGCAAAAAAAGGTTCAACATTGTAACACTAACAGTATTATTCGCGTTTATCCCTAGCATACCCAACAAATCGCAATCATTTACTGCCCGTCTGAAGGGTTGAAATGCGCCACCAAAATATAGAAAAATTCATATAACACCCTTAGAAAAAAGGTTTCACATCCTAACCTCTACAATAAAGGTCGAATTTGCCACTAATATCCCCAAAAAAATTGGCAATCAATTGCTGGCGGTATGAGGGGTTGAAATTCGCCCCCTTTTTTTGGGGATAATAGTGGTAAATGCAAATTACATTGTAGAATGTGAAAATTTTTGCTACGGGTGTTCCATGAATTTTTCCATATTTTGAGGGTGGATTTGAACCCCACAGACGGGCAGTAAATGATTGCGAATTTTTTTGGGGATAATAGTGGTAAATGCGAATTACATTGTATGGTTTAGAATGTGAAACCTTTTTTCTAAGGGCATCATTTGAGTTTTTCTATACATTGGGGGGATTTCAACCCCTCAGACGGGCAGTAAATGATTGCCAATTTTGTCGGGAATAATAGTGGTAAAAGCGAATTACACTGTAAGGTTAGATTGTGAAACCGTTTTTCTAAGGGTGTTATATGAAATTTTCTAAATTTTGGGGGTGGATTTCAACCCTCAGATGGGTAGTAAATGATTGCAAATTTTTTTGGGGATAATAGTGGTAAATGAAAATTACATTGTAAGGGTTAGAATGAGAAACCCGGTGAAACCTTTTTTCTAAGGGTATTATATGAACTTTTTAATACTTTGGGGTGGGTTAGAATGTGAAACCTTTTTCTAACGGTGTTATATGAATTTTTCTTGATTTTGGTGGTGGATTTCATCACCTCAGACGGGCAGTAAATGCTAATTTTTTTGGGTATACCAGAGATAAATGCGAATAATACTGTTAGTGTTAAAATGTGAAACCTTTTTGTTGCCAATTTTTTGAGAACATTAACGGTATATCCAATTTAGCTTGTAATTGTCAAAATATAAAAGCTCTTGTCTGAGAGTGATGGAAAATGTTTATTATTTTAAGTTATTGTGATTTTTTAATCTCAAGGGCTAGTTTGAATTTGGTGTTAAGGGTGGAATCTAAAGTTTCCTATTTGGCTGCTGGATAATGGCAGCTTAAACGTGTGTGCACGCGCATATATCTTTCTAGTGATAAACGACGCGTCACTAGTCTTTCGGTTGTTTTCGGAATTTTGGCTGCCAACTTCACGCGGGTTTATCCAGAAGATTGGATTGAAACAATGTAGTGTTCGGTGCATATATTCAACTTTTTGTGATATAGGGTCTCATGACTACATACCATTCTTACGAAAAAAAAAACCGTTCTTAACACTGTTCTGCACAGCAATATAGCTATATACAGGGTGGGTCAATAGTGCGTGGGTGGAAAATTGTGGTTTATTAAGGAATATTTCTAAAGTTTTTGATGGATGTGATGGGGTATCCATAAGGCTACAAATCTAAAATATTTTCACTTGAACCGTAAAGTTTATACAATTTATATCAAAGTTGCATTTTTTAAATGGAACCCCCTGTATATTATTGAATATTAGGGTTCCTTGGCCAGTTCTAGTGCGACTTTATGTCTCACACATGGTACCTAAAACGAATCCTTTACCGGCAATCCGTAATTTTTACAAAAAGTAAATGTCTGACAAAAATTAAATATAACTGCGATCTCAAAACCTAGAAGGTCATGACTCTCCGATGCTACTAGGCTTGAAATGTACTACCGTAGGCCGGACGGTCAAATCCGAATTCTTCTTGTGTTAAGAGAAATTACTTTGTCAATTTAGAAAATTTCAATCAATGGTAACTTGATTTTTTCAGATGAACGTCCATTTTCTCATTTTTGCATCAAATGCGGAATTTTTTCTTTCTAACGATATAAATTTGTCGGTGTCTACCTGCGGTAGATGTCTTTTAATTTCACAATTTCTGATTAATTTTGCTCTATTTTTAATCTTGTTTGTATTATCTAGTAACCCGTGGAAAATAAACAAAAAACCATTCACATTATGAAATATTATTTATTAAGTAGAAAACACGAAAAACAAAATTACGAGCTAAAATAAAAAGAAATTAAAAATAAAAATAATTTTAATAAATGGTTGGTAGTTTACCATACACTTTTTCTTTGGCGTTCCTCCACAAAGAGAAATCAAGCGGTGAAATATATGGACATCCCGCTGGCCATCGTGTTGGTCCATCCCTTCCTATCCACTTTTCAACTAATGCATTATTAAGCCACTTAACTTTTGTTCTGCCCAATTGCGAAAATTAATTCTGTTTTCAATAACCAGCATCCTTGAGCTCTTGATGTAATTGGATGCGATAAGGATGAAATTTGTTTTTTTTTATTATTCTTCTGTCAGATGTTCTACTTGAAAAACTCTTTCGAGTTGTTGTGTACTCGTATGGGGATTGTCTATTACTGCAGTTAAAATATTAAGGTGATCATCTTCGTTCGACGCAGGTTTTAAGATAATGAACTCTTCCTGTTGCAATGAATCTTTCTAACAGATTTTTGAATGATTCTTCCCTTGTATGACGCTCCCGGTTTTGTACACTCGACTCGCTAGGAACGGATTTCTAGAGCATTCTCTAGGAATAAAAGCCATATCAATCATTTAATTTTGAGAAAAACTTCCCGTTTTTATTAGTTAAATTTAATGTTAATTACTCACAAAAAACCTCTAACCAGAAATAGCAGAACGAACTAGTACCCAAGAGAAAATAAAGTTAAACTGACAGAATTGGTTTATCTTTTGCAGCCTGCTAGTTATTCATAGAAACTGAAGATTGAAAATATAGCTAATTAATCAGAAATTGTGAAATTAAAAGAAATCTACTGAAGATAGATACCGACAAATTTTATATCGTTAAAAAGGTAAAAAAGTCCGCGTTTGATGCAAAATGGTCGTTCCATTTGAAAACATCAAGTTACCATTGATTAAAATCATTTTTGTTTTTATTTTAGCTCGTAATTTTGTTTTTTGTGTTTATTTGTTTTTCTACTTAATAAATAATGAGAATCGTTTTTTGTTTATTTTCCACGGGTTACTAGACAATACAAACTAAAAATTGAAAAATACAGCAAATTAATCAGAAATTGTGAAATTAAAAGAAATCTACCGAAGAATAGATATCGACAAATTTATACCGTTAGAAAGATAAAAAGTTCCGCATTTGATGCAAAAATCAAAAAACCATTGATTGAAATTTTCTAAATTGACAAAGTAATTTCCCTAAACATAAGAAGAATTAGGATTTGACCGTTCGTTCTACGCTAGTACATTTCATGTCTAGTAACATCGTAGAGTCGTGGCCTTCTAAGTTTTGTGATCACAGCCATATTTAATTTTTTTCAGGCATATACTTTTCATAAAAATGACAAATTGCGGCTAAACGCTTCGTTTTAGGTACCATGTGTGATACATCAAGTCGCACTAGAATTGACCAAGAAATCCAAATATGCAATAATATACAGGGGGCTCCACTTAAAAACTTGCAACATTGATATAAATCGCCTTGTATAAACTTTGAGATCCAAGTGAAAATTTTTAGGTTTGTAGCCTGACGGATACCCCACCACATCATATCAACAAACTTCAGAAATATTCCTTCATAAACCGACAATCTTTAACCCTCGCACTATTGACCCACACTGCAAACAGTGTATCACACTTCTTAACTTGACACCCCTGTAACATGGTTATTTATTTTCTTATTATTTTAAATTTTGCACAATAATACTACCTCATAAAAGGGTTCTCTTCACAATTTTAAAATAATTGTACTGCAAATCGGTAGCCTTTTGCGATCAGAAATAAACGCAAAAAATGTAAAATATATAGTAGGCCTTGTTTAATCGTAAAAGTAGTTGTCACGATCGTTTTAGGACCACCTGAAAATCCTAAAATCAGATTTTGGTTACAAAATTTTATGTAGCAATTGTTTTACACAATATTAAAATTAAATCAAATTTTTTTCTTTTTTACTATTTATTTTACGCATTAGTAAAGTGCTTTTGTCTAAAAACTATTATGGAATTTGTTTAATACAATTACAAAGATTAACTTTTTATTTTAAATTTCACTACAGAACTTAAAAAAAACTAGACTAATATTGAAATTATTTAGCAGTTTTGTCTAATACAATATTATTAAATATTATTAATATTAAAATTGTCTTTTTATTTTTTAATGTAGATCACAATGCACTGGTCTTATCTAATAATTAACATCAATTTACAATACTATATTTTTCTAATTTTCACCAAATCCCCCTGTTGTCTAATGCAGTAGGCTACTGATTTGCAGCACAATTATTTTAAAATTGTGAAGATAACCCTTTTACTAGGTAGTATAATCGTGCAAAATTTAAAATCAATCACATAATAAATAACAATATTACAGGGGTGTCAAGTTGAGAAGTGGGACACACGGGGAAAAAGTGGAGAGGTGGTGAGGGGGAGACGAAGAGAGAGGTTTATATATTGATTAAAGTGATATTTAGAATAGGCGAGAGGATTCATACATAAACTAACATAACATGCTTGATTGAGAGTAGACTTCTACTCTGCTCTATAGTAAAGAATTGACAAGCGGCTAAAAAGGTTGGTTCATTTCCCCGGAAAATGTTGGTTTATTTATAGGGTAAATGTGTCTTCACTAAAATATTTGTTTCTCAACTAAGAGGTTCATATACATATAGGTAGGGGTTAATTGCACGACAAGCTGCAATTCCCCGATCCTTATCGTAGCTAAAACAGGCCCAGTTCTGAGCTAAAGGTTCATACGTATCTGACTCCACTAAATTCCCGGAAACGATTGCAAATTATCATCTATTGGAAACAAATCAATTTATGGTATTTGTTGTGAAGATGACGTCATAAAAAACAGCAAGTAAGGTTTAAAGCAAATTTTGTGGTTTATTCCTCATCTACGGCCTGGTTTGTTTCTAGGATGGCTTTAGATTGTTGTTAAGCTAAAGGTTTGTGTCTATGGTAGGTGCTAGGAGAGGTAGAAAAAGGAGTAGGGAATACATAAAAGAGTATGGTAGACAGCTTTTGTGATTTTTATTGCTAAACTAAAAAAAAAAAAGAATTTAGCGTTTCACGCTCATCGTTTCGCGCGTCGTGATCTTCGCCATTTCGGAGTTAGATCTGTCACTGATTTTGCATACAGATAATACGAAGAAGCGGTCATCAGCAGAGGATCCACAGCCTAGCAGTAGTACGGCAGGAATACAGAAGGAATAACGCGAAGAACACAAGAATAAAAAAAGCGTATAGGACACCGCCAACACCAGGATCGACGTCGGGCAGTACCGGTACCGGTGTTTTCAATAATTTTTGTGTCTTATTTTGATATTTGTTTTCCTCCATTTCTATTGGGTCTCTGATTTCCAAGCCCTTTATCCTCGGGGTGTGAGGCTACACCTCGGTGGGGACCGGGCTTTTTCTTAAAACAATTACCTTTTCTTTTTTAACCTCCACTAACAACAGCCGTGATGGTGAAGCACAGTCGCCACTTAGCAACCCTAACGGTAGTATCCCCAACCCCCGACGTCGCCCGACCACCTACACCGACACTTACACACACATACGCACACACCCTCGCCTCGCCGCCACCATCCTCACGCACACGCTATCATTCAAACGCATCTTCCATTTCCGCCTCATCCACACATTCCTACATCTCTACACGTTCCACCGCCCACAAAACCTTCAAAACCTACACACAAACCTGCCCTGCTACCTACACCCGCCCAGCAACCTATACCTACCGTGATTCCCACACCCGCTATCCCCAATCCTAATCCTACCCCCTCTCAATCCTCTAGATATTGCATTCGCAATATACCTAAATCCATAACCATCCAGAAAACCCTGTTTAACTCCTTGAAATCCCTGAACCTTCCCTGGTTGAACTTAACGTTCAACCACAACCACACTGGGCTCCTAGAGACCTCCTCTCCCTTGCCGGATGGTACACAGCTTAGGCTGCGACACCACTTCGGCGATTGCACCGTTACCCTAACCTAACTCTCCGGTCCCCGTCGCTCCAACTCCACTCCTAGACCCCCTTCCTTTTCCTGCGTGATTCGTCACGTAGATAAGGACATCCTAGCCGAAGAGATCCGGGATGCGACCGATCTTCCACACGTGAGCTAGGTTGTTCCTATCACCTCTCAGGCCACGAACACTCCCACGTCCCTAGTCCGTGCCATACCCTCATACAAAACCACCCTCGACTTCCTCCTCGCACGCGGTGTCGTCATGTTCTGGCGACACTTCCCAAGTATTATTCTACATGCAGGCAGGTGGGACATACCGCTGAGGAGTGCCCTTCCCGCTCCATTAGTTGCCAAACTGTGGCGAAAGCCACAGATCCTCCTCGTGCAAATCCTCAGGTAACCCAAGGTGTAACAACTGCGGGGAAGCACACCCTACCTATTCCTTTAAGTGCCGGAAGCGACGGGAACCTCCCACTTCCCCGTCGAAGATGGTAATCCTCGAACCTATCCTGTCTTCCGAAGAGTCCGACTCGGAAGACACCGCTAACCTCAAACCCACCCCCGACACCGATCCCCTTATCATTAAAGACTTCCTGCAAGTCCTAACCCACACCCTTTTCCACATGTTCCTCGAACGGCGAAATAGGGTTGCTCGCATCCCAGATTCGCTCTCCCAATCCGTCTTCCAACGGAGAATCGGCGCCTGCGTATCCGGTACGCGGATGAAGGTCGCCGTAATCCGACAACCCAATCCTTAACTCCCTCCAAAATGGATATCCTAGCAGGGACCGTTAATGCCAGGGGCGTTCGTCGGAAACGCTCCTTACTTAAACACTTTCTACACGAACATAATATACACATCCTTTCCATCACGGAAACAAAGCTCACTAACAGATGCACACTTAATTTCTACACATATCACACCTTCCTAAAAAACAGCCAACACGGAACCGCCCTCTTAATTAAAAATTGCTTCTCGTCTACACCTTTTCAACTTCCTGCACACCTACAGCATCTAATGCGTTGCTGTGATGGTGCACTTCCCCACTCCGATAGTATTCATTTCATATTACAATCCACCCGACCGCAACACCCTATCCCATGACCTTTTAATTTACGCCTACAGCCTCCCAAATGCAGTCACCCTAGGTGTTTTTAACGCACGCGACATCCAATTCGGTGACACCGCAACTAATGGCAACGGTAACAGGCTACCATAGGCTCTTTTTCAGTTGCCGCTCTTGCGAATCGCTAACGCACAGCCAACATATTTCGAACATTTAGGTGCCTCAATAGTAGATCATATCATAGTTTCCTAACCCGTAGCACACTATTTCGGTCGTGAGTGCTTCCTAGGTACCACGATCACGTCAGATACACACCACCACTGGTCAAAACTTCATTTTGTCCAGCTCTCTCTGCACCTCCTCAATATACAGTCATTAAACATTTTTCGAGAGCAGACTGGAATGTGTTCTCAGAACACATCTCCAACAACCTTCCAACGCCCAATCATGTAACGACACAAGATCTCGAGAGAGCAATTAGAGACCTAAATTACATAATTACGGAAGCGGTCGATATCTCTTTCCCACTTAAAAACACCGATATTTCGCGCAAACCGCTCCCACGGCACATCGTAAACTGGATCAAAGAGAAAAGAAGAATCTATCGTCAATTCTTGCGATCTAAGGATCCGGCTGTCATGACTGAATACAATCGCCTTAACGCCTTAATCAGGCGAGAAGCAAACAAATACGCCGAAGACTCCTTGACCAAAGCCACCTCCCAGTTAGATTATAGAAATAGGAAACTCTTCTGGTAACAGTTCGATATACTGACCAGAAGGAAAGTAAACCCTAGATCCCACCTAACCAACCTTCAGGGCAACCTAATCTGCTCCGACTAAGGAAAGACCGGTTTCTTTGGTCACCACCTCCAATCCACCTTCCGATCCCAGATGATCCCCAATTCGATACCCAGTTTAAGGCACTCCTCGAGAGTCGCTTTGAAGCGTTCCGTAACCTTAACCTTCCCGAAATCCAATTCGATAACGAGAATCCTTTCTATTCCACTATCACGCCCGACCAGGTCAACTCATATTTCAAAAAAGGGAAAAAATCAGCCCCAGGTCATGACGACCTAAATCAAAAAATCCTCCGGCACCCACCCGACCTAGCCCTCCGATTACTCGCCGACATTTACAATAAATGCCTAATCCTATCTCACTTCCCGAAGGACTGGAAATCGGTATCCACCGTCATGATACCCAAACCCCACTCCGACCTAACCACACCCTCCACCTGTAGAGCCATTTTCCTCCCGAGTTGTCTCGGAAAATGCTTTGAGCAGATTCTAGCCAGGCGACTCAGGGACCACCTAGAATCCAATGACTTTCCCAACAGCCAATTTGGCTTCCGTCCCAACCGAACGTGGCACGATCCCTTGTTGAAGCTGCTTACGGAAACCACCAGAGCATTCAATCACAAGCAATGCAATCTGGCTGTGTTTTTGGACATTAAGCAAGCATTTGACAGGGTCTGGCACGCCGGTCTCCTACACAAAATCCGAAACCGCAACACACCCGACTCCTTCACCAAACTCCTACTTTCGTACCTGACTAAACGGTCAGTTCGGGTCAAAGTAGGGAGAACCTTTTCCGATCCTTTTCAACCTACAGCAAGCGTACCGCTAGGTTCTGCCTTAGCCCCGATCCTTTACACGATCTTCGCATCCGATATTTCCGAAGTTACACAACCCGGAGTAGTCGTTGCGCAGTTTTCGGATGACACCGTCTTCTGGACGGTTAATCGGAACAGCGAAACGGCCTCCCGCCTCAGATCCAAAACCCTACGGAACTTCTCCAGCTGGGCGAACCGATGGAGAGTCTCCATCAATCCCACAAAGCTCAAACAATCCCACATCCTAACTACACCGAAGACAAATCCCCAAAGCTAGCCTCCAGAAATGTTTCCCTCACCCTAAAGCAAGAAAGACTCCCACTCCAACAAGAAGTCACCTAACTAGGAATCCTCTTCACTAGAACCCTCAATTGGCTCCCCTAACCGCGCAAACCTATTGGGCACCCTCCGGGTAGAATCAGAGGTTGCCACGCCAAAACACTACAACACACTTACAAAACGTACATTCGACCTGTTATGGATTTCCGAGCACCCATATACACTAACATAAACCCCAATCACCTTTTCTCTATCGCTTCCTGTGAACGCCGAATACTCAGAAGCATACACAGGTTACCTCTCAGGTACCTTAGTGATCTCACAACACAACACGCAAGCATACCAACCATCACACACAGAATCCAAACACTACAGAAAAACTTTGCACATAAAAGAATTTTCGGCGACACTATCCCTACCAAAGAGATCCTTACGACTCCCTACAACTACCGTTTTCAAGATTCAAACACCCTCCGCGATCCTTACACAATTTCTTGACGATATCCCCGAGAAGATAGAAGAAACCTTAGACAATATCCCATATGCCCTCCGCATCCGCCAGTTTATTCGTTGACGACCTAGCATGATACCGGCAAACAAATCGGATTAACCACACTAAGCACGCTACACTCCACTAAACAGCACGAACACTTAAACCAATTAACACAATATTAATTATGCAAATAGAACTAAATCTCATCTCATGATTGTACACTATACAATAACACAAAACATCGCAACACCAACAAGTATGGATTGACGAGGGTTGAAGAAGAGAAAGACCCCTGAACAGTCTACGACTAAGACATATTATTCATGTCGTATTAGTCGTTGTGATTGGTACTTAAATTGCTCTTGTTAGTGACTTGTGTAATTGCATTATTTCACGTTGTTACTCAATCGCATATTAAGAAAGTAAATAGTACTGGAGGAACTAAACGTTAAAAAAGATAGTCAAATGTTTAAAGACTAAAATTGTTGAAACTAGAAAGCAATTATCACCTTTGAAATGCTGTGCAGCAGAATTAAAGCAATAAAGGAAAAAGGTGAATGTAATCGTAATTCCACAAGACTTAACTTATCTTAGCGTTGGGTATCAACTGTTTCATACGGTAACTATTATACAGGGTTAGGAAAAATTACCGGAATGCTTAAATATCTACAAAATCGCTTAAGTTACGATTACAAAATTCAGCATTTGGGGGTTTCGGGGCGTGCAGGATTGGAAAATGATATCGGCACTGTTGCCAGATTTCCTAATTTTGCGCTACACGTAGTCATTTTGTTTTCTTAAATAGAATGCCCTATTTATTTTTATTGCAATCAATTGGGCGTCTCAAACTTATTAAGATCTCAAATTTTCTAAATTTTATCTCTACTAGTTGCCGAGATAAGACAACACCGCGTTTTCAGTAACAAGTACCGAAACGCTTAAATATCTGCAAAACCGCTAAAGCTATGATTACAAAATTCGGCATTTGGGGGTTCCTAGGCATGCGGAATTGGAAAATGATATCGGCACTGTTGCCAGATTTCCCAGTCTTGCGCTGCATATAGCCTTTTTGTTATTTTAAATAAAATGTGCCATTTATTTTTATTGAAATAAATGACTTGAGTTATGAAGGTTATTTGTTATTTGTGATTGGCCACTTTCCCTTGCACTTTAACTAATAACAATAATGCTAAGATAAGAAGGAGATTAAAAGCCAATGGACTAAAACAACAATAACTTAATTGATTAATTAACAATAGAATTAATAATTAATGACACTAACTTTTAATTAAATGCTCAAAGTGGGCTCCATTATTTGCCAGACAGTATCCAAGTCGATCATAAAATTCTCGCAATGTGTTGCTCATCATATCCGGTGTTATAAGTACAATTTCGATGCGGATTCTTTCGCAGAGTTCGTTCAAATTTTCTGGACGATTTCTGTAGACAATGTTCTTCAAATTACCCCACAAGAAGTCCAGTGGAGTCATATCAAGGGATCGAGGTGGCCATTCTAATGCTCCACGCCTTCCAATCAGCCTTCCTGGGAATTGGTTGTTTAGAAATTGCATGGCTTCTCTTGAATAGTGGGGCGGAGCACCATCATGTTGGTACCAGATTTCACCTGTATTTCTATTTTGTTGAATGGCAGGAACTATACTTTCTCTAAGGAGCTCCAAATACTTTCGCCCTTCTATGAAAAAAGGTCCGATAATATTGTTTCCCAATATTCCCGCCCAGGCGTTAACTTTCTCAGGATATTGGGTATGAAGTTCTTCCATCGAATGGGGGTTATCTCTAGACCAAATTCGGCAATTGTGTCTATTAACTTGGCCGTTCAAGCAAAAACTAGCTTCGTCATTGAATACAATTTTGTGCGCAAAATAAGCATCTTGGTTGATATTTTCCATCATGATTTGGGCGAATTCATTGCGGCGGTCAGGATCATCCTCTAAAAGCTCTTGAGTGTAATGGATCTTGTACGGTTTTAATTTATTTTCCTTCAAAATAGTCCTTACAGATTTTTGACAGATTTCGGTATTTATAGCTAACTGGTTGGTGCTTACTTTTGGATTTTCCTCTATTTGTAATAAAACGTTTAATTTATTTTCATCGCTTGTAGCAGTTCTTGGGCGTCCGATTTTAGGTAAACATTTTATCGACCCTGTTTCCTCGTAACGTCAAGTTCTGTGTACGGTAGACTTTTTAATAGGTTTATTAGGATAACGATCATTAAACAAGTTGCAGACTTCTTGATATGTCCTTGTTTTATTTCCATATCCACGAAAAATCAAAATATCAATACGTTGGGTTTCTGATAGAACAAAAGCCATAATCAAATTATAATTTTGCAATCGATGCAATATTCAGCGGCTTAACTGACAATGATGTGTTTAATTTGTCATTGTTGTAACATGGTAACGGCTAGAGTGTTGAAAATAATTGAAGCAGAGCTTACTTATTCCTAGGGTATTCATATTTTCGGGCATCTCCGATAAATTTAATGCATGCTCATTATAAAATAAGTAACTATCCCATAATATTCCTCACTAGTATCTAATAGTATAAACAGAATTTTGAAAATTTGGGATCTTCCATTTAAGATAACAAAAAGACTAAGTATTGAGATCTTAATAAGTTTGAGACGCCCAATTGATTGCAATAAAAATAAATAGAGCATTCTATTTAAGAAAACAAAATGACTACGTGTAGCGCAAAACTGGGTAATCTGGCAACAGCGCCCATTTCATTTTCTAATTCCGCATGCCTAGGAACCCCAAATGCCGTATTTTGTAATCGTAACTTTAGCGGTTTTGCAGATATTCAAGCGTTCCGATACTTTTACTGAAAATACGGTGTCGTCATATCTCAGCAACTAGTAGATCTAAAAGTTTGAAAATTTGAGATCTTACTAAGTTTGAGACGCCCAATTGACTGCAATAAAAATAAATAGGGCATTCTATTTAAGATAACAAAACGACTATGTGTATCGAAAAACTGGGAAATCTGGCAACAGTGCCGATATCATTTTCCAATTCCACGCGCCCCGAACCCCCAAATGCCGAATTCTGTAATCGTAACTTTCGCGATTTTGATATTTAAGCGTTCCGGTACTTTTTCCTAGCCCTGTATACAGCTTTGAATAAAAATTCAGTACTTAATATATATGAACCAATGTTATTCCAATTTTTACAGAAGTTGCCATACAGTATGAAGGCAAGGTGAATAAAGTATGAATACAAGATTGTGGGTATATTTTGATTATTCTTTTGTTTTTTTTTTACACCGAACCTCGTGATTTACTAATAATAAAAAAACGATCACGAATAAAGAACGTTTCTGCCATTGCCGTTTCAAATACACTTCTAAAGTACGACCTAAAGCACGATCATCAACCAAGTGAAGTTGAACGAGACCAAAAGGTAGGTATGAGAGAGGTCGTAATCTAAATTGGGGAAATTGCTAACCAGTTCTGCAGCAACGTGGCAACGGCATTAAGACGTTCGTCGAGGTGATCTGAAGTGTAGTTGTAAATCTAGACGTCCTAGAATGACTACTGCTCGTGAAGAACGTTATCTAAGAACTTTAATGTTAACGGATAAGCTTTCCACTACACTTGCGGTGAGAAACATCACGTATGTTACTGAATAGGATGTTTTAGTTTTTGTTTGAACTTGCCATTATCGTATCTAGTCTACGTCGCGCGTCCTCAAGCTGACGTGTTGCAACGATCAAGAAATGGCATAAAGTAGTATTCAGTGACGAGTTCCGTTAATGTATGTGCCCCATTATGGTCGAAGGAAGGTTAGACGTTTTAGTGGAGAAAACAGGAATTGGAAACTTGCACTTGAACGGTAGACTACACTTACGAAACTCGTGGTGTGGTACAATACCTTATGGTGGTAAATCACCCTTAATTTAGATGCAAAGTAATTTAAACGCTGCTAGTTACATAGCCAAGTGTCGTTGCAGAACAATATTTTCGGAGGTCGATTTATTCATTTTTTAGAAAAATAATCTACGTCGACAATACTAAGCGAAAGAAGGGGAAGGGCAGACTGCTAGAGCTTTCCAAGCTCCTTCAGCCACAGTGATGGATTACCAATATACACACGTACGTTACGTATATGAGTTAACGCGGGCAATCTACGACGGTCATCAGTGATCAGCGTGACCCTGAGCGAAATAAGTGATCGATCGTACATTGCCGATCATGTTTTCGGGCAGTAAAATCAAGAAAATGAAGGAGCATACATTTAGTTCACTTACCCCCTTCATATTCATATTTTTAAAACCAACATATACGACTGTTTTTTCACAATCTGACAACATCGGCGGCCTATGACAGTATTAATATATTCTTTAAAATTGAAATCCTACACTTTTGTATTTAAAAATAATACATAGACTTTCAATTTTATCAAGTCTCAATGAGACTTATTTTAATAAAAGTACAGATACTACAGAGAGAAAGGTTCGGTGCAGTACATGGAGTGTAGAACCTAGAATATATCTTAAATAACAGAAAATGTCACAATTCTGTTCGTATATTAAGGAAGAGGAGTTTTTGAAGGGAATGTATGAATATTCGTTTCATTATTAGTATCACCGGTTTATATTGCCTGGTGTATTCTTCGTTAAACTATTTACTTCTACCTGTTTTTTGCTCATTTTGGATTGATTTAACGTTTAATGAAATGAAAAAAATGCACTCAACTAATTTACCTTTAACCAATTACTGTCGTAAACACTTTTTAACCGAATGAATTAACAAATTTTCATAAAATCAACAAATTAAGATAAGCCTACGTAAAGTGATAACCGCACTATTTGAAATCAACAATAAATGAACCACGCATTGTGTTAATTAACTATTAACAGAGCGATCTAAAATAATTATTTGTCAACAGTGTTGAGGCTTTTTGTAAAAAAAATTAACAGGATTTGAAAATAAAAGTAAAGCAAAGCAAACCTGTGTTGAGTCTGAATAAAATAAACAGACACCAAGAATAAAATGTAAGGAACGCTTTGCTTTAACTCTTATTTTGGTTTGGACGAAACAAGGTTGTTAATAAAGATTAATGTCAAAATATTTGTCATAATTCGACGTTCTTAAATTTTCATTGTTATCTTAGTTTCACACTGACAATTTGTTTAAATGTGGTCCTCTATTTGGTGTGGTAATGTTAGATAATATTTTATGTTTCTCTTACAGCTATGTAAAAACAGCAATCATGAAACGTTAACAGAAACGGAATGCTTTGCAATTTTGATCACAATCGCATACCGTGAAAGAGGAGAGCCCACGATGATGGTGTGTTTTTACACCTATATACATAAGACACCAATAATCAACCCTCAACTACACATCTAAATTTTCCATTATACAGGGTCCGCCAATAGTGCGTGGACGAAGCTTTATGAGTTTATACAATATCGTTTTCAAAATTATTTATTGCAGGATGGTGTGGGATCTTTCGGGTTACAATTAGAAAATATTTTCGCAAAATTACTACTCGTATACAGGGTATTACAACACAAAGTTATATTTGTTTAATTGGAACATACCGTATATTGTTATAAATTTGGATTCCTGGTTAATTTTAAGGGCACTTTATTCACTATATGAGGTATCTTAAACGCGCAATTTAGGCGCTGCATTCAATTTTTGAAAATTTAGAGGTTGAAAAGAAAATTGTAACAACCGTATTGAGAAATGTGTAACACTAAAATTTTAATGGTTGATTAGTCATAGACTGTGCTACATAAAATCGTAAAAATAGTAATATTATCTTTTTAATTTTCGAGATATCGTAATGCAAAGTTTAAGATTTTCAATCATAGATAACTTGATTTTTTAAATGGAAAGGTATACATTGTTTTACATTGTTAGATAGGACATTTAATTACATTTTTTGATATAACATAAAAATAGTCCTTACAGATTTTTGACAGATTTCGGTATTTATAGCTAACTGGTTGGTGCTTACTTTTGGATTTTCCTCTATTTGTAATAAAACGTTTAATTTATTTTCATCGCTTGTAGCAGTTCTTGGGCGTCCGATTTTAGGTAAACATTTTATCGACCCTGTTTCCTCGTAACGTCAAGTTCTGTGTACGGTAGACTTTTTAATAGGTTTATTAGGATAACGATCATTAAACAAGTTGCAGACTTCTTGATATGTCCTTGTTTTATTTCCATATCCACGAAAAATCAAAATATCAATACGTTGGGTTTCTGATAGAACAAAAGCCATAATCAAATTATAATTTTGCAATCGATGCAATATTCAGCGGCTTAACTGACAATGATGTGTTTAATTTGTCATTGTTGTAACATGGTAACGGCTAGAGTGTTGAAAATAATTGAAGCAGAGCTTACTTATTCCTAGGGTATTCATATTTTCGGGCATCTCCGATAAATTTAATGCATGCTCATTATAAAATAAGTAACTATCCCATAATATTCCTCACTAGTATCTAATAGTATAAACAGAATTTTGAAAATTTGGGATCTTCCATTTAAGATAACAAAAAGACTAAGTATTGAGATCTTAATAAGTTTGAGACGCCCAATTGATTGCAATAAAAATAAATAGAGCATTCTATTTAAGAAAACAAAATGACTACGTGTAGCGCAAAACTGGGTAATCTGGCAACAGCGCCCATTTCATTTTCTAATTCCGCATGCCTAGGAACCCCCAAATGCCGTATTTTGTAATCGTAACTTTAGCGGTTTTGCAGATATTCAAGCGTTCCGATACTTTTTACTGAAAATACGGTGTCGTCATATCTCAGCAACTAGTAGATCTAAAAGTTTGAAAATTTGAGATCTTACTAAGTTTGAGACGCCCAATTGACTGCAATAAAAATAAATAGGGCATTCTATTTAAGATAACAAAACGACTATGTGTATCGAAAAACTGGGAAATCTGGCAACAGTGCCGATATCATTTTCCAATTCCACGCGCCCCGAACCCCCAAATGCCGAATTCTGTAATCGTAACTTTCGCGATTTTGATATTTAAGCGTTCCGGTACTTTTTCCTAGCCCTGTATACAGCTTTGAATAAAAATTCAGTACTTAATATATATGAACCAATGTTATTCCAATTTTACAGAAGTTGCCATACAGTATGAAGGCAAGGTGAATAAAGTATGAATACAAGATTGTGGGTATATTTTGATTATTCTTTGTTTTTTTTACACCGAACCTCGTGATTTACTAATAATAAAAAACGATCACGAATAAAGAACGTTTCTGCCATTGCCGTTTCAAATACACTTCTAAAGTACGACCTAAAGCACGATCATCAACCAAGTGAAGTTAAACGAGACCAAAAGGTAGGTATGAGAGAGGTCGTAATCTAAATTAAATTGCTAACCAGTTCTGCAGCAACGTGGCAACGGCATTAAGACGTTCGTCGAGGTGATCTGAAGTGTAGTTGTAAATCTAGACATCCTAGAATGACTGCTGCTCGTGAAGAACGTTATCTAAGAACTTTAGCGTTAACAGATAAGCTTTCCACTACACTTGCGGTGAGAAACATCACGTATGTTACTGAATAGGATGTTTTAGTTTTATTTGAACTTGCCATTATCGCATCTAGTCTACGTCATCGCGTCCTCAAGCTGACGTGTTGCAACGATCAAGAAATGGCATAAAGTAGTATTCAGTGACGAGTTCCGTTAATGTATGTGCCCCATTATGGTTGAAGGAAGGTTAGACATTTTAATGGAGAAAACAGAAATTGGAAACTTGCACTTGAACGGTAGACTACACTTACGAAACTCGTGGTGTGGTACAATACCTTATGGTAGTAAATCACACTTAATTTAGATGCAAAGTAATTTAAACGCTGCTAGTTACATAGCCAATGCGTTAGAGTGCGTTGCAGAACAATATCTTCGGAGGTCGATTTATTCATTTTTTAGAAAAATAATCTACGTCGACAATACTAAGCGGAAGAAGGGAAAGGGCAAGCTGCTAGAGCTTTCCAAGCTCCTTCAGCCACATTGCTGGATTACCAATATACACACATACGTTACATATATGAGTTAACGCGGGCAATCTACGACGGTCATCAGTGATCAGCGTGACCCTAGCGAAATAGTGATCGATCGTACATTGCCGATCATGTTTTCGGGCAGTAAAATCAAGAAAATGAAGGAGCATACATTTAGTTCACTTACCCCCTTCATATTCATATTTTTAAAACCAACATATACGACTGTTTTTTCACAATTTGACAACATCGGCTTCCTCTGACAGTATTAATATATTCGTTAAAATTGAAATCCTACACTTTTGTATTTAAAAATAATACATACACTTTCAATTTTATCAAGTCTCAATGAGACTTATTTTCATAAAAGTACAGATACTACAGAGAGAAAGGTTCGGTGCAGTACATGGAGTGTAGAACCTAGAATATATCTTATATAACAGAAAATGTCACAATTCTGTTCGTATATTAAGGAAGAGGAGTTTTTGAAGGGAATGCATGAATATTCGTTTCATTATTAGTATCACCGGTTTATATTGCCTGGTGTATTCTTCGTTAAACTATTTACTTCTACCTGTTTTTTGCTCATTTTTGGATTGATTTAACGTTTAATGAAATAAAAAAAATGCACTCAACTAATTTACCTTTAACCAATTACTGTCGTAAACACTTTTTAACCGAATGAATTAACAAATTTTCATAAAATCAACAAATTAAGATAAACCTACGTAAAGTGATAACCGCACTATTTGAAATCAACAATAAATCAACCACGCATTGTGTTAATTAACTATTAACAGAGCGATCTAAAATAACTATTTGTCAACAGTGTTGAGGGTTTTGTAAAAAATTAACAGGATTTGAAAATAAAAATAAAGCAAAGCAAACCTGTGTTGAGTCTGAATAAAATAAACATACACCAAGAATAAAATGTAAGGAACGCTTTGCTTTAACTCTTATTTTGGTTTGGACGAAACAAGGTTGTTAATAAAGATTAATGTCAAAATATTTGCCATAATTCGACGTTCTTAAATTTTCATTGTTATCTTAGTTTCACACTGACAATTTGTTTAAATGTGGTCCTATATTTGGTGTGGTAATGTTAGATAATATTTTACGTTTCTCTTACAGCTATCTAAAAACAGCAATCATGAAACGTTAACAGAAACGGAACGCTTTGCAATTTTGATCACAATCGCATACCGTGAAAGAGGAGAGCCCACGATGATGGTGTGTTTTTCTACACCTATATACATAAGACACCAATAATCAACCCTCTACTACACATCTAAATTTTCCATTATACAGGGTCCGCCAATAGTGCATGGACGAAGCTTTATGAGTTTATACAATATCGTTTTCAAAATTATTTATTGCAGGATGGTGTGGGATCTTTCGGGTTACAATTAGAAAATATTTTCGCAAAAATTACTACTCGTATACAGGGTATTACAACACAAAGTTATATTTGTTTAATTGGAACATACCGTATATTGTTATAAATTTGGATTCCCTGGTTAATTTTAAGGGCACTTTATTCACTATATGAGGTATCTTAAACGCGCAATTTAGGCGCTGCATTCAATTTTTTGAAAATTTAGAGGTTGAAAAGAAAATTGTAACAACCGTATTGAGAAATGTGTAACACTAAAATTTTAATGGTTGATTAGTCATAGACTGTGCTACATAAAATCGTAAAAATAGTAATATTATCTTTTTTAATTTTCGAGATATCGTAATGCAAAGTTTAAGATTTTCAATCATAGATAACTTGATTTTTTTAAATGGAAAGGTATACATTGTTTTACATTGTTAGATAGGACATTTAATTACATTTTTTTTGATATAACATTGTTGGTATTTATGTTTTGCCGTTTTTGATAATCCAGCTTTTTTACTGAATTTGCAAAGTTTAAGAGTTTTAATCATAGATAACTTGATTTATTTAAATGGAAAGGTATACAGTGTGTTACATTGATAGGTAGGAAATTTAATTACAATTTTTTTGATATAACATTGTTGGTATTTATGTTTTGCCGTTTTTTGATAATCCAGCTTTTTTACTGAATTTGTCGATTTTCGTAGGTTTACATATGTATGTATAATTGTTTAAATCACATCAAGCTATGAAAACAAAAGAATATTAGAAACAAAATTCAGCAATAGTATCTGTTTTGTCATTTCGCGTGTATGTTCAAACGTAACTGAGTTAATTACTTTATTGCAGTGTGAATGTTTGACGCTTAACTTTACGAACATCATATACGTAATACGTTTATTTAAGAATTATAATGAGTAATTTTTTGCAAAATGAATTAGTTGACATGATATTTGTGCTTGGAGAATCAAACAAAAATTGTTTATTGGCCCGTCGAATCTACGGGCAGCGTTATCCTGATCGAAGACAGCCAAGAGAAGAATCGTTTCGCAATCTTTTAGAAATATTTGAAAGTACTGGAAGTGTTGGATATCCTAAAAACGAAAGAGCTAAAGTTGTTACAAATGAAGAAAATGAATTTCGTGTACTTGTAGCTACAGTTGAAAACCCCCACGTTAGTATTCCGAAATTAAGTGACAGTTTAGAAATCAGTCAAACTTCCGTGAGACGAATGTTAAAGAAAAATAAATTTCACCCCTATCATGTACAATTACATCAAGAGCTGAAAGAACAAGATTTTCAAAATCGAATTAATTTTTGCCAGTGGGTTCAACAACAGTTAAATGCGAACGAAAATTTTATATCGGGGATATTATTTACCGACGAATGTACATTTCATCGAAATGGATTTGTGAACAGACATAATTTTCATTTTTAGTCAAATGAAAATCCACACCAATTTCGGTTAGTCTCTCAAAATAAATGGTCAGTGAATGTTTGGGCAGGTATATTCGGCGGAACTATTGTTGGTCCTTTTTTTTTCAATGGCACACTCACTGGGGTAGAATATCATAATTTTCTAGAAAACGAATTATATCATTATATCATTATATCATGGAGAATGTACCTTTGGCTCAAAGAAGAGGTATGTATTTCCAACAAGACGAGGCACCTCCTCATCATGCCAGAATTGTAACCCAGTGGTTAAATTCGACGTTTCACGAAAATTGTATAGGAAGACAAGGACCGATACCTTGGCCAGCTAGATCTCCCGATATAACTCCATTGGATTTTTTTCTTTGGGGCTTTGTGAAGAATAAAGTATAGAGGAAGAACCAACAACTGCTCAGAATATGAAATTGCGAATTAGAAATGTTTTTGCTACAATTACTCCTAATATGTTAGATCGGGTTGAAGCTTCTTTTATTAAAAGAATTCAGTATTGTCTAAATCAGCGTGGTCGACAATTTGAACATTTAATTCAATATTATTTTCTTCCAAAATCGATAAATTCAGTAAAAAAGCTGGATTATCAAAAAACGGCAAAACATAAATACCAACAATGTTATATCAAAAAAATTGTAATTAAATTTCCTATCTATCAATGTAACACAATATATACCTTTCCTTTTAAATAAATCAAGTTATCTATGATTAAAATCTTAAACTTTGCAAATTCAGTAAAAAGCTGGATTATCAAAAACGGCAAAACATAAATACCAACAATGTTATATCATAAAAATGTAATTAAATGTCCTATCTAACAATGTAAAACAATGTATACCTTTCCATTTAAAAAAATCAAGTTATCTATGATTGAAAATCTTAAACTTTGCAAATTCAGTAAAAAAGCTGGATTATCAAAAAACGGCAAAACATAAATACCAACAATGTTATATCATAAAAAAATGTAATTAAATGTCCTATCTAACAATGTAAAACAATGTATACCTTTCCATTTAAAAAAATCAAGTTATCTATGAGTGAAAATCTTATACTTTGCATTACGATATCTCGAAAATTAAATAAGATAATAGTATTATTTTTACGATTTTATGAAGCACAGTCTATGACTAATCAACCATTAAAATTTTTGTGTTACACATTTCTCCATACGGTTGTTACAATTTTTCTTTTCAACCTCTAAATTTTCAAAAAATGGAATGCAGCGCCTAAATTGCGCGTTTAAGATACCTCATATAGTGAATAAAGTGCCCTTAAAATTAACCAGGGAATCCAAATTTATAATAATATACGGTATGTTCCAATTAAAAAAATATAACTTTGTGTTGTAATACCCTCTATACGAGTAGTAATTTTTGCGAAAATATTTCTAACTGTAACCCGAAAGATCCCACACAATCCTGCAATAAATAATTTTGAAAACGATATTGTATACACTTATAAAGCTTCGTCCACGCACTATTGGCGGACCCTGTATATTACGGTTACCAAAGTAAGAATTTTTAATTTACCATAAATACCAATGAGTTGATTAGGTTTCGGCCAAATTGCACTAGCCATTATCAAGTCTTCTTGTTTTCGATCTCGTTACTCGAACAAAACTGTAGTCTGCTTCACAACTTTCTGTTTTCTTTGCTTTCCATTTCTTGCTGTGAGTACAGTTTCTAGTGGTTGCACTTCCATATCCATGTGCAGCCGTCTTTATTATCTTCTTGCTGTTGGTTTTTCGTAATTGATCTTTGATTTGTTTTGCTTGCACTGCTCATGTACTTGCGATGATTTTCTTTTTAAGCAAGTGAGAGAAAAACGACGAAAAACCAACAGCACGAGGACATACAGAACGACTGCATACACACACAGACATCATGTAATATGAGCTAATAATTCGATTTAGCGATAGAGAAAAGACTGTATAACTTTCTATACCTACATATGTATATGTAGGGTGGATGGTAAAAATAATTTAAGGATCTACACATTCTCGATTTAGACAAAATTTTGTAAGGTAAATACACAAATAAGGAAGTTATTGGTTTCGTAACTTAATACCTACTAAATTAGATACAAAGCTCAACAACTCTTGTAGGTGGGCGCCGTTGCGTAAAATTGCGTACCTAAGTAATATGTGAAGGGATCTTTTACTACATTTTAATTTTAATTTGAGTTTAAACAAATTTTGTATGTTAACTTTAAATAGTTTTTGAATGAAAAACCTTCGAAACCTACACTTTCTGTATTTTATTAATGACAACGAAAATTGTATAACGTTCAACAGTTACTTTTTTATCCTTAACGTGGGTTGCTAAAATAATAATCTTGGTGGTAATTACTTTCTGCCGCACACGAAAAAATTCGTACGGAAAGTTATGTTTTATAATTAGTAAACTTGTTTAGCCACAAGGGTAACTAAGATTAGCGTATCTGTTGGTAAATAAAAAGTCGAACCATAAAAATAGCACGACTTATCAAACTTATTTACCTAAGGTTATATCTTGGCCACGTTTGTGGAAAATTTCATTAAGCCTGTAATAGTTGCTCTGCAAAAACGACAATCAACAAATACTGGATATTGTGAATCATTCATCTATAAGAAGATAGAACCTTACGTCGAAATTGAGATATTAATCAATAAAAAATCGTATGAAAACGTTTTGCTTCACATTTTAAATATGGTTTATGATCTAATTCTCATAACGTTGTTATGGGAATAAGTTAAAAGACACTGTGATTTAGAAATTTCACAAAAATGAGTACTAGTGAAAGTGAAAATTCTGAGATTGGAAATGCACCGAATGTGGGATGGGCGGCAGCCGTTATTCCAGGCAATCAAAGAATAGGTATAATACTTCTTACAATATATTCAAGAAATGGTGTCATGAAAAAGGTTTAAACATCAGTGAATAAGTACTTATTTTTTTAGACCACAGTCAAGTTTAATGAAATTTTAATATGTTATAGACTAAAACTATCTGGACAATATTTGTCATTAGACCAACTTAATATAATGGCTAGTTTTTTATATACAGGGCGTTAAAGTAATAGTGCCTAATCAGAATAATGGCTGTTCAGTGGGTTTTAACATTGATATACGTAAGTGTTACCATTACATATTATACTTTTTTGTAATTTTTATTATTCTGTACATTCTAACATTTTATACAGGGTGTTTCAACAAAAATTAGTATTAAATATGATTATTTACATGATAAAATGTGGAACTTATACATAAAATAAACAACCTAATATTTACATGATTTATATACAAGAAACGGAACATTTAGACGGCAGCATGTCTGTTTAAAACATCTTGAGTAGCGGCAAGCACTTTGGTTTGCGGTAGCCTAATAACTTCTTCGTGCCTTGCATAGCCCAAAAACCAAATAACTGCTGCTATAGTAGCCAAATATAGGACTATCTTCTTGTTCAGCATCAGTATCAGGAACAGGGTTATAGCTAATTATTATTTGATATTTAATTTGATTTCTATGTCTAGATCTAATTCTAAACCGAACGAGATTTAATTCGTTGAACGCAGTATCAATTTCGAAAAAGTGGTTGCCCAGTTGGTGATTGTTATCCTGTATGTAAGAAGGTGCTAGTTTAAGTTGGAAAGTTCCGTAAGTTATGCGTCTTAATTGAGCTATATTTAGAACTGGAAAATTTTCTAATTGGTTTTGTTCTAAAGGTGCCCATCTGCCGTGCCGCCTCAACAAGCCTTCATTTTCCGCTCTAGCTTGTACATGATTAGGTTCGTTTACCATTTGAAGCATTTCTTGTGCTAGTTCTTCATTTGCTTCTTCCATATTTAATGGTGGATGGTAGCGGTTTATTAGGGCACAGGTAACACGGAAAAATGTCCGCAAATTGGGTATTTGGGCAATTGAAAAGCAGTTACGAAAAATTTTAAATATTGACTGAACGTGTCCATTTCGCGCTTCTACTACCCACCTTTGCTTAGTAATAATTCTGCTAGCGTTGGCTTCTACAGTTGGCAATTGACGTCTACCTTCTAGCGCTGGTGGAATTTGCACAGATATGCCAATATTATTTAAAAATTCCCGAGCATCTCGGTAGCCTCTATCCACAATCACATCGCCAGGTTGCAGCCAGTGTCTTAGTTCTTGATCCTGATTATATTGGTATCTTAATATACTCGCATCATTATTTCTTGGGTCGGAAAAGTATGGACCATGAACATCCAAGAGGGTCTGAAAATTTTGCTACGCTCTATGTTAACATAAGTGGCATCGATACAAATAATGGCTTTTGGGTTTTCAGGTTCCTCATTAAATAACTCATTTGCAAATCTGGTAACGTGTTCAGCAATAAATTGGTTACATTTTATGTGACGAGGTCCTAAATTCTGGGGCACAAAATTATTGGATAATGATTCCTTAACTTTTTGAATTGCCAATGAGACACCCTGTCTGCTACCATAAGAAAACATCGCCGCTAAAAACGTGTCTGACAGTCCTTGCCGTAATTTACATAAAAAACACAGTAAAGCTTTTTTTTTAACTTCTCTCCTTCTTCCGTCTATATTAACATTCGCAAAAAGGTTGAATAATTCCCGAAATTGATCCCTGTTTAAGGATGACAGCGCACTTAGCTCCTCATCACTGAAATTGTTTTCATCCGAAAAAGTTTCATTTTTTGTGTTACTTTCTCGTATTGTTGTCAACAACTGATCCAACTCTGCCCCTTTTAAATTGTATGGCTTTTTAATGGACCTTATACCATTTTCTAATGAAGAAAGTAATAAACCATTCGCATCAAGATGGACAGGACAAACCTTACAAATACGAGGTATGTATACTCCCTTTCGCATAAAAATATTTGTCCTTACCTGTCCTGATAAATGTTGAATATTTGCAGCATTATTGCATATTAAACAATGATTAGCACTATATTTTAGAGGAAGCTTCATAATTGTCGGATCTGGATAATTTTCATAGACCTGAATTTCATCTATGATACCTTGATTGCAATTTGTACGTAGCCTGGTATTACCATTTATGTCCATTGGCGGAAGTGAAAGTTGCTGTCGTCTTCTCTGAGCAATATTTATCTTCTGGCCGGCATTTTGTCGTAAAATGGTCATTTGTCTGGGATTCCCCACTATTTCACACTGAAAGTTTAATCGAAAAGCCATTTTAATGCAAACTTAAATAATGACTTTAAGGAAACTTAGTTACAGATGACATTGTCATTTTAAGTAACTGGTTGTTATTAACAATCGAAAGTGTAGATGTGTATCAGGCTTATGGCTATATCTGTAATTTTTAATAGTATTAACTACTACTTTTTATTAAAACACCATGTATAGAATGATACAAAGTACAGAATAATGAAAAATTACTAAAACTCACTGAAAAGCCATAATGCTTATTAGGCACTACGACTTTAACGCCCTGTATATCAAAAACTAGCCATTAGATTAAGTTGGTCCAATGACAAATATTGTTCAGATAGTTTTAGTCTATAACATACTAAAATTTCATTAAATTTGACTATGGTCTAAAAACCCATAAGAGGTGTGCAGGGTTCTTTAAAGCGTAGATGGTTGTCTAAAGGTAAGCGTGTTCACTTTTCGCCCGGGAGGCCAGGGTTCCAACACGTCAACCTAGTCGTTTTTCCAGGTAAAAATAAAAGTATAAATCTTATGTCGATAGGATGTTCAGCACGTTAAAATACCTTGTAGTGGATGGAACCTCATTTAGGAAAATCTGGAACACTGGAACTGTGGCAGGATCTGTAACAAACAAAATACACCCACGTACCACACAAAATTAAAAAACACCGAGCGCGTTTCGATAGTTACGCTATCATCCTCATCGATCGACTAGGGCGAACTAAAGAACATTTCTAACATATATACCATCAGCGAGTAACGCTTCGTTGCTTATCTGGTGAAAGTGAAAGTTATGAAAGTTTAATGAGTTCTGAGTAGCCTAAAGGTCCTTGATCATCATTATTCATTAGAATTTGTTTGTGTTTGAAGACCTCTAAACTTTCGTAACAATCAAGTTCGTGCTTATTACTAACATGTTTTATTAATGATACCTTATCTACTACATGATTTGTGTCAAACATATGTAGGGCTACGGCAGACTTGCCCCAACGTTTGTATTTTATATGAGCTAAATGTTATTTAAAGCGAATTTTGATAGGTCTTTTAGTTTGCCCCACATATAATTGTTCACAATTTTTACAATTTATTTTATAAATTCCCGACCTATCCTGCTTATCCACTTTATCTTTTGGATTGCCTAAAAGAGTTTGCAAACTATTAAGTAATGACTGTTTTCAAATTAATTTTGGAAAAGATTTTAGATAGACTTTTTGTATAAGCAGGATAGTTTGGTTTGGTAACTTTACATACTTCGTTTCTATTTGTTCTCTAGCGTTACCTAACGTAGTTACGTTCTTAACCCTCATTCTATGTGTTTGTTTCTTAACTATATTCATAAAAACTTCATCTGAAAACCCATTGTATGCAGCAATTCCTTTAATAGTGCGTAATTCTTTATTATAATTTTGAACTGAAAGAGGAAACTTAAGCAATCTATGAACCAAAAAGTTAAAAACCGCGAGAGTCTACAGTGATTTGAGTCATTGGTTATGAATCTTTTAGTGATAGTTTCCTTGCGGTAAATATCTATATCTAGTTTACTACTATTTCTGGATACCAAAGTATCAAGGAACGGGAGACTCTCATTTGCCTCTATCTCATAGGTAAATTTGATTGTCGGAAATTTAGAATTTAAAGTTTCTACAAAGTTCTCAACACTACAAATTTTAGTATTAAGGATGGCAAACACATCATCCACGTATCTAATCCAAACTCTAGGAAAGTAAGGCAAATCGTCTCAAATTTACCCATGAATAGATTGGCTAGAACCGCAGATAAGCTATTGCCCATTGTCGTACCATCTTCTTGCTGGAAAAATTGATGGTTAATTTTGAAAAAGGTTTGTTTCATACACAAATATGTTAATTTAAGAAAATCTTCTAGTTCTCTATCGTCCAAATGGTTTTGTTTTAAAACATCTTCTAAATAAACTAAGGTTTGATCTATTGGAACGCTCGGAAACAGTGAACAAACGTCGAATGAGACAAAAATTTTATTTGCTGTAAGTTCAATGTTTTTAATTTTATCAATAAATTCATACGAATTTGCGACACTGAAGTTGGGCTGTTGGTAGGAGAGGTTATAAAATTTACTAGATAAGCATTTGGACAGCAGATAAGTAGGTAGCTGAATTAATATCAGAAACAATGGGTCACATAGCATTACCTGGTTTATAAATCTTGGACAAGTAATATATTTTAGGTAGCACCGGATTGGATACTCTTAGTCGAAAGCTAAGAGAGTCATCCACAACTCTTTTACATGCTAATAAAACCTTTCTAGTTGAAGTAATCCTTTTAGGAAGAGGATCTTTGGTAATTACTGAATACGAACCTGAGTTCTTTGACTGAAGCAAAATAATCCTCTTTGTTTAAAATGACTACTTGATTGTCTTTATCCGCTTTGAGATAAAAACAATTTTTAATTTTGAGATCTTTAACAATTGGAAGTTCTAAATGATTTAAATTAAATTTACACTCCTGTTGGACATTTTCCGAAATTTGAATTTTACTGGCTTGTCTAACGTACTTTTTGCAATTTTCATCCAATGATTTAATCGAAATTTCTATGCCTACTACGATTTTACCCAACGAAGGTTTATTAAAATTAAGATTATATTTCAAACCTTTATTTAACAAATCTACTTCTTCTTTGTTAAAAGTCTCAGAAGATTTATTAATAACGATATTTTCGTTTGTGGCATTACCATTTTGCTTGACTTTGTTGGATCTACAAAATTTTGACAATTTCTTCTGATGTATAAATCTTTTAGCAATAACGTTATGTACAATGGCCTCATCCAAGTGATGCAAATAAGTAATCCACTCATCAAATTCATTAGCATTTAAACCTGGTACCAGTTTTAAATGTAAGTCATAAGCCTCTAATTCTAACTTTGTTAGTTTTGAATAATGACATTTAATTTCTAAATCTAACCATTTCCGCTTGGCAAATTCAAGCGACTTTTTTTGTAGTTGATTTTAACGTAAGTTTACCATAATAAAGTCGTGTAAACAAACTTATGTCGATAATCACCACCACCTTGGTCTTAAGATGAGTTCAATAACACTTTAAGGGTTCGTGACAACGACAAACTGGTCTGTTACACTTCGTTTTCACTATTAAATGTTATCGTACAAATTTTTTAATTTGTTCCTAACTTTCAGTATATTTGTTTCACAATTTCGCTTTACCATTTATATTTCTAAGTTTTTAAGTATGTCTCCAACGGATTTCTGAAATGGGAAGGTTGAGTCGGAGGTTTTACGCGGTCAAATTCAAAATTTCATTTTCCGTTTCGTATGAGGTAAAATATGGTTCTCATGAATGAAAGAAGAAAGCTTTGAATTTTCCTAGTTTTATAACTGAATCGCTTAATGTGTGACTTATCAAAGCTTAATTTATCAATGGAGTTTGCTTTGTCTTTATGGATTTTTTTCTATTAATACGTTTCGACGGATATATATGTTTAATTCATGTGGACTAGGTGCCATGCTTTTCATCCCAAAACATTACTTAATTCTGCCCATTTTTAGCTTAGGAAAACTATACCTAATGACTAATTCGTTATAATTGGTAAAGCGATTCCGAAAACCAATATCTTGGTATTTCATCAAAGACGAATACGATGTCCATACTCACGCGAAAGTTAATAAGCACTTAATACTTTTACTTTCTCGTATGCGAATGCTAACAAGCAATTTATACTATATTCCATTTCTATAACCTGATTAATTCAGGGTAAGCTTTGGAAGACAATCGGTGTTAATTTGATTATTTATTACGTTTTTTTAGACTATCGTGGGGGCACCATACGTTAACCATCGTGGGGTCATATTTTAACCGACGTTAACCATCGTGAGGACACATGACAGCCATATGTTGCTCGACTGCCTATTTTCTCTTCTGGTGCTGCAATAATGTATTAATATGTTACCTACCAACTATCTGATACTACAGTGAAGCTAATATTCTTCGCTTTACGTTCCTCGTACCAGCGGAAGCTAAGTGTTAAAATTTATTTATTTAAATATAGTTAAGAGCTACATTGTAAAGAGCTCAAGTCGTACAATCATAAAGTACCTTATAACTCGATTTCATGGTTTTTCTAATTTTTAGATTTTACTTAAATTTTTTTAATTATAAAATAAACACAAAAAGGGGTCTGTATAACCTTTTGTGAGGTAATTGAGTGATCACTGTCTTGCCAAGACGAAGTATGTATTGTGTAAATTAAACATTAGTATATGTTTACTGACAAATGAAGCAGCGCAGCTATATGTTAACGATTTTGTAAGTTTCATATCGGTAAGGTGTGTGCCCTACCATTATTAGTTAAACCTGGTATTTTACTGACTCAATTTTCCGTTTTACAACGTTACCTTTAAAAAGTTTTTTAAATTAATATTAACTTATGTGGAAATCAGAGCCGTAATTTATTTAATAATTATTCTATTCTAAACTTGCTACCGAACATTGGTTCATTATCTTTATTTTTCTGTCTATAATTTAGGGTTATAAATATACTGTTTATTGCTTTTAATTTGTTAAATATACCTATTTAGTTTGACCTTCATTGTGTTTTACTTGACTATTGTGTGTTTTACTTATGTACTTGTATGTGTTCTCTTACATCTTCACTTCCCTATTTTGTAGCTTAGAGCTGTCTTGTTTAAAACCACGTGGCGCCTTGTGTGTACTGTACCGTCACAACACCCATGCATGCAGTACACTACCGCTTTAGTGATATTCAAAAGTAAGCTGATCTAGACCCTACATCTTTTATTCTATCTGTAGCGTATTTCGGGCTAGTTTCAAAAATAATTTTGAACACGTTACAAGTTAACAAATTAATAATAAAGGATTCATATATTAAAGAGTAAGTAGGTACTTAAATATAGATTACAAATCTAAAGAAGCAACTAAATAAGCTCGGGTACAGCTGTAAAATGATGTCGCTATAAGACTGTTTTACAAGATGGTACTGTTTAATTATTGCACAAATATAGTTACCAATACATTATCTCGCAAGCACGATTATTACGTTATAATTTGTTTAAATAGCGCGCGTTACTGCTTATAAGGTTGATGTTGATTGTTACTAACGTTTTCCGCTCGTATACAGAACTCAACACGTCGTGAAATGTCATACGATAACCTCTGTTGATTCATTTTTATGATTATTGATGCTTGAAGATTATCTACCAGATAATGTTGTCTGACTCGCTAACTATGAGTTGGTTATCTATGGCTTTTTTGCTGTTAAATTAACTATTTCTTTGGTTTTAGAAGTAGAGCGATGTGTAGATAAATGTAAGCTATGAGAAAGAGACGACGTCGGTCCTAGCGCGATCATTCAAATATCGTATTACTTGCCGGGTAGATTTTTTGTCTTTACCATGTGTCCCATTTTAAATATAACTGTTTTATTTTCACTTTATTTTTGCATGGCAGTTTTGTTGTAATAATTTTCTAGTGTACTTTATTCAGCCTGCTTATTTAGAATTGCTTCGTTTACGAACTGATTCTTTTATATGTAATTTATTTGTCAAGTATTATGTGATTTTTTGTTCTTGCATATGTGTAGTTTAAACTGCATTTTTTATTTCAGTTGCCTTATTCCTGCCTTTTTAATTTTACTATCTGTTTCATTTTACGTGTAACTTAACCTTCATTCTTATTTTATGTTCATTTTATTAATATTACCAGCTTGGCTGGTGAAAGGACTTAATTTTGATTTTATTGGTGACAAAATTGTATGCGAGTGCGTCTGCGAACGCGCAAGTGTGCGTATTTACACTGTTTGATTTTTTTATTGTGTTTATGGATAGTAAATTGTCTTTCATTTTCGCCGTTATTTTATTGCTCGATTTTATAATTTTGTACACATTTGAAACTGATTTAATGGCGCATTGATGTATTCGCACATTGAACCTTTCCTTTGTTTATTTTACTTTGGTTTATACATGTTAGCTGTGAAATTGCTTTTTGATTAATAAACAGCTGGATTTTCTTGATGATTCTTTCCCAATTTGTAAGTAACGGGTTGAATCATCAATGCGCAAACCTGGTTAATTCTAATTTGAGTAATTTTATTGTTTGCCTCTCCCTATTCTAATAATTAATATAATACGGCGTAGGACACTACTAGACGGACAATTGTTTATCAGATTTGAATTATTTCAAGTAACCTCAGCATTAGGCTTCTAAGCTATGAATTATTGCGAATAAAGTCAATGTTATGCATTTAAATAATTTTAGTAAGATTTGCATTATTGCTACGAAAGTCAAGATAGGGCTATTTGATAATTTATCAGTGCAAATAAGTTCAATGTTATGCTGTTAAAAACTTTTTTTTTATCATGTATTTATTGATAGTAATTTCGAATTACGATTATAAGGATAAGGTACTGCAATACCTGTATACAAGACCTACAGTACCTATATACAAGATCTGTTAGCCTAAGGTTCTCCATAATATAGTCAATTTTTATTGTACTACAGATGCTTAACAAGTTTCTTTGGACACCTACCACCTTTTGTACGTTCCAGCTAAAATCTTACACTGGTGTATATGACACTGGACTAAGTTAACACCATAACACAACTATCCTTTCTACTTTTCTGCACATCCGATGATTTAATTTCAGATTTAGTTTTCCAAACTTTCAGATGTGTCAATTATGTTGTCTTTTTAAAGCTTTTCTTTCTCAGACATAAACGTTAACATTTTCACATTGTTCTTATATATTTCAAAATGATTCACTGTCACTTTTATTAGCTTCCGACCTACATATACATATGTAGGTATAGAAGGTTATGCAATCGACTTTTTTTCACTATTGCTAAATCGACTTATTAGCTCATTTTACAACTTTTGGTCAAGTTTCGCCAAGATCGGCCATCGTGTGGGGTGTGTGTGCGTGCGTGCGTGCGTGGGCGTGTGCGAGCGCGTGTGTGTGTGTGCGTGTGCGTGTGTGTGTGCGTGCGCGTGTGTGGAAGTACCTACATACTTAAAATTTTGTATTTAAGCTTGTTTTCATTTGGCTTAGAGCTGATTAGATTTTGGGAGAAATCCAGAGGTGGAGAGGGGGGTTATTAGGGTCCGTTTTTGGTTTTTATCAAATATTTCTAAAACAACTGCATATTTCGAAGATATAAAAATACCTAGATATAGGCCTTAAACATATCGATTAATTATATGCTATGTAATTTTTTGATATGACGCGTAATTTAGCGGCAAAAAATTCCTAATGTAGAATTTAAGTGTTAGTTCATTTTTTTTTCATTATCTGAATAACGATTAATTTTATAAGAAAAAGTGTAGACGTATTTTTTAAAGAAAATTTAATTTTACATTAATTTTATTTATAAAGTTTTTTAATGTAAAGCTAAATAAATGTAAAAATTAAATAAATATGATTGAAAATGCTGTGTTATCGATATTTTTTATAGAAGCGGGCGTTAACCTGTGTTTATGTCTATGAATCTCTATCTGACATGAAGTTTTAAACGTCATTCTGACATAGATTATTGTTTTTGTTTTTACAATGTTGCCTGTTTTTTTTATTGTATATGAACATTTCTGACGTTAATTAACAGAGAAAAAAAAACATCTGACCTAAGAAAGAAACACTACGAATTCAGATTATTATTGTTCACCATAATTATTTCATATTTATCATCAATCTAATAACGTTCGGGAAGACCTACACAGAATAACTGAAACACTTTGACACTTTTCATTAAGAGAACAAAGGTTCCTGTAAGGAATGTTATGCATCGCTGTAATGCCATCATGCCTTTTGGGACCCGCGATGGATCTATTAAGAAAAATACGTAAAGATAATCTAGTAGTCGTGAGTACGCCAAACTTAATGGTGAATAATGATAAAAATTGTAAATTATTATATGAGAATACAAGGTGTATTCACCCTTGGAGAGAAAGTATAACACGTGGTTACTTTTACTTTCCATTAGATTTAACGCGCATCTTATTTTTTCTCTAATGTATAATAGAAGGTAAAGATGTAAGCTAAGCATTTAGAAATTGCACATATAAATACACATCTGTTTGTTATTCAATAGTTACCACATACCAACGTCTTCTTCGAAGAGGAACCTCGATTTATTACGAACTTGGAAGTGAAAATTCCAATGCCTTATTGATCAATACACCTATGGTATAAATGTAATGTTATCTGATTCTTTTAATTAAAAGATTGATTTGACTTTTTATTGCGTGGGTATCATTATTTTAATTCAATTGTATTTTTTTCTATACATTAACAACACAAACACGTCCTATTTCTTAAGGTAAATTGTGTCGATATACATTCTTTGTATAAGTTAGTTAATCAAATCATCAAATAAAGTTAACGTGCTATTACACTTCTACCGTTTCTTTTGCATGATTAACGCTGTCATTTGTTTATGATTTAAAGTATTTGTAAAATCTTTATACCATTAAAACTTTCACATGGTTTAAAGTGCCCTCCATGGTAATGTTACCGCTAATAATGTACGATTTTTAAATATTTTGGTAGGTTTGAAAATGAACAATTATTAATTAATGTACTTTCAAACCGGTTAGTAATTTTAGATTATTTATGTAGGATTGGAAAGTATCTACCTTGCAACCTATATAGATGTACATAACCCAGACGGTTCGTATAAATAACGTAACACATCTACTTGTCAAGATATTACAAAATAGATGAATAAAAATATAAAACGTCAATTTTTATAACATAAGATTTCGCCTTCTAAAATAACATTCAATAAAAAAAATAGCTATTTGTTTCATTAGTACAAAAAATGGCAATTTTTGAGGCGAGGAAGAAAGGTGCTGGAGGACGTGAAATGGAGTCCAACAATCCTCCGAGCTCCGAAAACGCATTTTTTGTACGAATAAATCGTAAAATTTTTTTTCCAGCCACTTACCTTTATATTTATATTTATTTGCAGTTCACTACGTGTTTGTGAACCCCTTATTTATGTCGCTATCAATATCAGACAATGGTGTTTTATACAAAATCAGTATTATTCTACTTTTGAGTGAAAACAAAATTACTGTCTAGTTTTTAATTAATATTCATGGGATTTTACCTCTATAAATTTGATTCAAATGTGACAAACGTTGGTGAAATAACGTGCAGACAGATGGCGCCACCGGCAATAGGAAATGTCGATTCTATTTATGCAATATAATCAATGAAAACATTTAAATACCCTTACACTTGCTTAAAACAAAAACAAAAAAATTATATTGTTTATAAATACTTATTTATGGTTGAAAACGTTGTTTGTGGTAAACATGCGAAACTTTTGAAATTGTATTTATTGAAGAAATGACATCCCTTGCACGTCATTCTCACGGAACTGATGTTTGGTCAAGGTCAATTTAATCATTGTACAGTTGTCATAGAGACACCGAAGAATCCCGAAATCAGTCACTTTTGGTACGAAGTACCAAAACTATTTAGGTGGTTGGAAAAATAGTTATTTGTATTATAAGTAAAGAAAGGTATTGTTTTCTTTAAGAATAATACATAAAACTTTTTCGGACACTAAATGGAAATGGATTACATTTTATAAGAAATTATTTACAAAATACATGACAAGCACGAGAATCAGATTGCCGTTTCCATCACTGCAGCAACTAAACAAAAATCGGTAAACCAAAATTTTGTCAAGTGTTATCGCGAGAAAATGGAAATAACTGTAGGTAGCGGACAGCGAAAATTTTATTATTGTAATAAACGTTTGTCAAATCGCCATTGTTATCACGATAGAAAAGATAATTAGTGGATTTTTAATATCTTAATAATACGTCGTAATTTGATGTTTTCAAAATATGTTTTATTTATATATTTTTATGTAAGTAATGTAGGATTGTTTGTAACTAATATGTATGTAAACACATGTTAGGGGGTGAGTGGCAGGTGCACGCTTAAAAATGCTTTACTGAAGGGACGTAACGAATCATTGGAATTTATTATGCGCGCTCTTGTTGTAAAAATATCATTGATCTAATGATTAATTGTGGCGGTACAGACTGTGATCAAAAGATATCTTTGTTACTTGGAAACTCGAGAGAGAAATGTAAGGTTTGTTACGAACGAATGCATATTTCTAAAATTAAGATGTCGTGCAAGAATTAATATGAAACTGTTTTCAACGGAAATTAATGTTTCTCCTTTTTTCTTACTTTTGACAAATAGGGGTGGTTTTTCGGGAGTAGATATAATTAGTTTTGAAATCGAAGGGGGGTAGTTACAGTTAGAGTGTCAATCGAGGCAGATCGATTTTTGGGTTAATTAAATACCTTCATTGTAAACAGTTTGTCTTTAAAATAATTCTTGCGTGTACATTTCTCTTTTGAATTCGTCAACACTAAGTTGTCTTTTCTTTCGCGGTTAAACCGCGTATGTTAACGATTTGTGTCTGTGATCAATTAAGGGAATATTTATTCTAGTGTACTCGTAAGTATGTATTTTTATATAAATGATAGCTCGCAGCCGATCATTTTACCAGCCTATATAGCGTATTAAAAGGATCAAACATTGCCTTGCAAAGGTATCTTGTTCGCACGCGGTCTCATTAAGCTAAAATATGTTACAATAAAAGGAAGTACAAGGCCCTCTCACTTTGTGTGCGAATTAGCGTTGTTGGTTGTTGTTTATATTTATATTTGGGTAGAGGTGGGCTGATGAACGGGTATATGATACCGCCTTGGTTACTAATTGTAAAAGGCAATTACCAAGCGTGTATACACTCCCGAGATCATTCAACATTGTTGTATAGATGAGTGGTAATCGGAGAAGGGAGCACGATATTTTTCTAACGCACTTAAACTTATATATCTGTCACTATGTTAGTGATCTATTTATAACTTACCCTTGTAAGGCTTTGTTTTAATGAGCTTTCTTTGTCAGTTGGTTGAAGTAGAATTATTGGCTTGCGAGCTGATTTCTCTTTGTATGTGCTTTATTGTAATTTGATTTAAGTATTCTGTGCTTTAGAGGTCACTAAACTAAACAAGTAGGTACGTGCAAATTCCTTGTCTATTTTCTGTTGTCCTTGCCTTTACCTTATTATTAACTGTGAAATTTTACTGTTGCATTTTATATGAACCCTAATTTGCTATATTATTTATGTGCTTGTTTACTTAAAGACTTGCATGATTGATTTTTAAAAAGGGCCACATGTTTGGTGTTACGATTTTTATTATGATTTTCTATTTTGATTATTTATGACCCAATTGTGCGTGTGACTACATGTGTTTTTTTATTATTGTGTTTCTGTGTAACTAAATTGCTGTTTATTCATTTTCTCTTAATGTTATAATTTTGTACGCACTTTAACCTGATTTAATGGTGTTTTGTTACATATTTAACCCTTGCATTGTTTTTTTGTGTTATTTGATTTATTAATGTACTTGTGCAATTTCTTATTGATGAATAAAGTGGGTTTTATTGGTGGTTCTTTCCCAAAATTGTAGATTAACGGGCTGAACCACCGCTGCGCCAAGTTCGTTGATTTTAATTTGAGTGGTTTCATTTTTTTACCTGTCCCTCATGGTGCAACACTTACCTCATCAAGTCTATCTAGCTTAGATAGCACAACGTACCTAACACTAGACGGTCACTTCGTTTGATCAGACTTATAAATAAATTATAATGTTTTAATTATTGTCCGGAAAGTCAAAGTAAGGCAGGCAATTAAGTTGAGTAATAGTGACATTATTGTCAGTCAAGTCAAGATAAATCACTGAGCGATTGTTTGTTCTTGAATTTTCATTATTGCAAATAAGTTCAAATTACGCTTTTCAAGTATGTTTCACCCAGGTAATATGTAACACCCTGTAAATACGAAAATAATTTTATAATGTGAAGTTTGAAGTTGCCTATAATTTTTTGAATAACTTTTTCTGATATCTCCTTTAATAACGGATATATCGTACTTGACGCACTAATGTCGCATATATATATATATATATATATATATGTATATATATATATATATATATATATATATATATATATATATATATATATATATATCTGTGAATAAAGTCGTAATATTTGATACTATTTTTATGTGTATCTTTCATTCTCACATAACGTTTCTTGAGTTTTTCATTACTTAATAGCTGTTCAAAAATGGTGATGAATTTAGAGGAAACAGAGGGTGGATTCCGCCGTAAGGGATGTTGCACGCTCTATTGTTTTGTTACAGATAATAAATATAAACCCTTGTGGCCATAAATGTTAATTATCGTCCTAGTTAGAGTAAAACACTAAAAGTTGGAATTTGTCCTTTTTTTGTTGGTTTTAATGTTTTCCATAATAAAAATGTGGTCGTGTAAGCAAAGCCTACGTCGATAAATGATCACTACGTTTTGGTTTTAATCCGCGAAGTGTTCCTGTAAACAAACTCCTAGCGATAAATCATCAACACCGTATTAGTTCAAAACGCGTAATTTAACACATTAGATGTTTGTGCCACGGACTAAATTAAAGGTTTAGCATATATTGAAGCATAAGTAAGCACTTAATTGTAGATCGCGACAAACCACAAAATTGTCTCTGCATAACATAGAGTAGTAATGTGGTACTAATTTAATTGCTAGTACACCATCTCCCAAGCAGGTTATTAAGAACCACATCCCACTCATCGCTGGTATGATTTAGCATAATTGTTATTAGTAACGATACTGGATTTACAAAAACGTGATCAGATGACATTGAGAGAGCTTAGATATCATCTTTACACCTGATTTCGCAATTAAACATCGTTACGAACGGCTTTAGCTGTTAAAACTAACCCTTATTATTAGTTTTAAATGTAGAGCGATGTATAGATGATTGTAACCTATAAAAAGGGTTGCAGTAAGTAGAACATAACGCACACACATGCGCGTACACACACACACACACACACACACACACACACACACACACACACACACACACAACACACACACACACACACACACACACACACACACACACACACACACACACATACACACATATCACAGAACACATACACGTACACACGTATACATGCACACGCGCACACGAGCGCACACAGACGAACACGTATACATGCTCGCATACACACACGCATAGACGTACACGCGCACACATGTACACACGCACGCGCACACACGCTATTAATACAGTACACGATACTAATATGTGACCGCTACTGTAACACGTTCATAATGAATATTGGCAACAATTTAAAACCAACAATAATAATTTGTCAATAGACGTTCAAACCTTCGTGTCAGATAGAGGACAACAAAGATGTACGTTGAAAAAAAACTCAAAGCCGCCTGCTTCTATAAAAATACCGGTAATACAATTTAAGGCTATGAAACGAAAAGTGATGTAGAATTGAATTATTTAAAAAAAATATGTTTACACATTTTCGTATAAAATTGTTCGTTATTTGCGGTCAATTAAGGGTCGTAACAAAAAATTGCATAGAATATAATAGCTTCAAAATCTGTATGCACGTCTTTGAATTATGCACCTATTTCAAAAATATTGGATAAAAACAAAAAGCTGCTCCTAATAAATCCCATCTCCGCCTCTGGATTTTTCCTGCAATCCAATCAGCGCCAGCAGAGACGAAAGTATACTTAAATACGAAATTTTAAGCAGGTACACACGCACATGTGTACACACACACACACGCATACACACACGCACACGCACTCGCACGCGTACACGCACACCCACACCCACCCACACACACACGTACACGTACACACGTACAAACGTACACACGTACACACGTACACACGTACACACGTACAAACGTACACACGTACACACGTACACATGTACACACGTACATACGTGCACACGTACACACGTACACACGTCACACGTACACGTACACACGTACACAGTATACGTACACACGTACACATGATACACGTACACACGTAACACACGGTACACGTACGAAGGTACACACGTACACACGTACGAAGGTACACACGTACACACGTACACACGTACACACGTAACACGTACACACGTACACACGTACACACGTACACGTACCCACACGTACACACGTACACACACGTACACACGTACACACGTACACACACGTAACACGTACACACGTACACACGTAACAGTCACGTACACACGTAACACGTACACACGAACACACGTACACACGACACGCACACGTCACACACGTACACGTACACGTACACACGTACACCGACGTACACACGTACACGTACACACGTACACACGTACCAACGTACACACGTACACTCAGTACACACGTACACACGTAACACGTACACCAACACACGTAACACGTAACACGTACACACGACACGTAAGGTGTTGCACGCTCTGTTGTTTTTTACAGATAATAAATATAAACCGTTGTGGCCATAAATATTAATTATCGTCCTAGTTAGAGTAAAACACTAAAGGTTGGAATTTGTCCTTTTTTTATTGGTTTTAATGTTTTCCATAATAAAAATGTGGTCGTGTAAGCAAAGCCTACGTCGGTAAATGATCACTACGTTTTGGTTTTAATCCGCGAAGTGTTCCTGTAAACAAACTTCTAGCGATAAATCATCAACACCGTATTAGTTCAAAACGCGTAATTTAACACGTTAGATGTTTGTGCCACGGACTAAATTAAAGGTTTAGCATATATTGAAGCATAAGTAAGCACTTAATTGTAGATCGTGACAAACCACAAAATTGTCTCTGCATAACATAGAGTAGTAATGTGGTACTAATTTAATTGCTAGTACACCATCTCCCAAGCAGATTATTAAGAACCACATCCCACTCATCGCTGGTATGATTTAGCATAATTGTTATTAGTAACGATACTGGGATTTACAAAAACGTGATCGGATGACAGTGAGAGAGCCTAGATAAGTAGAACCCCGACACTTGTCGGCGCCATCTTGGATTTTGACGTCACTTCCGGTTTTGCACATCCACGTGGGGGATCGGTTTTTCCACCCTTATTTTTACACGCTTACGTGTAGGACGTGTTTTTTTACCCCTATTTTTTGTACATCCACGTGTGAGGCCGGATTTTCCACCCTTATTTTTACACACTCGCGTGTGAGACCGTATTTTCATCCCGTTTTTCATCCCTAATTATTTTTATATACCCTCGTGTGAGACCGTATTTTCAACCCTTTTTCAACCCTAATTATTTTTACATACACCCACGTGTGGGACCGTATTTTCAACCTTTCTTTTTATCCCTAATTATTTTTTACTCGCTTACGTATAGGACGTGTATTTTCATCCCTTATTTTTAATAAACTTATGACGCCGGTTAAAATTGTCACCTAAACATATGGCAACACTGCTTTGGATTTTGACGTCACAAGACCGCCTGCGAGGGGACGTACATTTCAACCCTGACAGTATTTTCAACCTTTTTGTTTGTATTTAAGAGCCCTTTTGGCGGGAGCCCTAAAGGATAGGCAAATGCATGCGCACGTAGGATCGTTTTTTTTACCTATTTTTAAGGGTTAATAAACGGTAGGATATTTTTTAGTATTAAAAGAAACTAATCAAGGTAAAGATAACGTATACGTTTGATTTTAAAAATACACTATTACATTCTATAACGATAATAAACAGTTAATGGCATTGCATAATCAGCTAATTACCCTGTTGTTGTCATACAAGGTGAATGTACGGTTTAGCGACTATTTAATATGAATTGAATTTTATCAAATGAGATTGCATAATTGTTGTTATTATTAAAATCATTATTAGGTTCCTTTTAATCCCATATCTAGATTGTGGTCCTCTTGTGGTGAAAATTCATTTGAATATATTTTAAAATGAAATTGATTTAAAAATAAAATGTGTAATTAACTAATTGATTAACCTGCTTACAGCAATAGTAATTATCGAAAATTAAGGAATGTCGCTTTTATTTATTTACCTTTTTAATACGTATTATTTACATACAATATATTTTGGTTTTAAATATGAGTCACAATGTGTCAATCCTTTTTGCTTTAATTATGGGTCATAATTAAATCTAGTTGTCGCTCAAGGTAGTCACTACCAAATTAATCTCATGTACAACAAGAAACTTAATATCAATAATGTATAACAAAGTATTTTTATAATGCCATTTTCGCATAGTTTAATGTCCATGTAAGGATCGTATTTTAGCCTTGAGAGATCGGATTTGGTCTGGGTCAGACTAGGGTTGGTCCAGTATCGGAGATTGTATTCTAAATTGTCTCCTGTGAAAGTTAGCTTTACAAAAACACAGACACAACCACAAGTACGAGCACGAGCACAAACATAAACACAATCACGGAACAATTACAAGCCCAAGAATCAGGACATGCACAAACACAAACACAGGAACAATTACAAGTACAAGCACAAGCGCAAGCACAGGTACATACAAACACACAAACACGAAAAACGAAAATTGCAAACACGAAAACGAAAATTCGCAAACACGAAAATTCGTAAACACACAAACTCACAAACACAAAAACGAAAACGAAAATTCGCAAACACGAAAATAACAAACACACAAACGCGCAGAGTACGAAAAACGCAAACACGAAAATCGTAAACACAAAATTCTCAAACACGAAAACCGCAAACATACAAACGCACAAACACGAAAAAACGAAAACACACAAAACGAAAAACACGCAAAGCTGCCGAATGAATTAAGACTGGGATTTGGAGTCTATAAACAAAATGATTCTCTCTGTCTCTGTCTCTCTCTGCCTCTGTCTCTGTCTCTGTCTCTGTCTCTGTCTCTGTCTCTGTCTCTGTCTCTGTCTCTGTCTCTGTCTCTGTCTCTGTCTCTGTCTCTGTCTCTGTCTCTGTCTCTGTCTCTGTCTCTGTCTCTGTGTCGGTGTCTGTCTCTGTCTCTGTCTCAGTCTCTGTCTCAGTCTCTGTCTCAGTCTCTGTCTCTGCCTCTGTCTCTGTCTCTGTCTCTGTCTCTGTCTCTGTCTCTGTCTCTGTCTCTGTTTCTGTCTCTGTCTCTGTCTCTGTCTCTGTCTCTGTCTCTGTCTCTGTCTCTGTCTCTGTCTCTGTCTCTGTCTCTGTCTCTGTCTCTGTCTCTGTCTCTGTCTCAGTCTCCGTCTCCGTCTCTGTCTCTGTCTCTGTCTTTAATCGCATACGGTCGAGGTGCGTGTCTGGGTAGTTGATTAGAAGCACATACAAGTCGAAAACACATTCTTCTTGTGGCTGGGGGATCGATTTCAAGCATCTCAACACTTGTGCCGCATACATCTTTCTTCAATTTTTATCTGCACTCTGTTTGAGGCTGTAGTACGTTTTTCTAATACATAAACAGAATCTTCAATACTGTGATACGTGTAGCAGCAAAACACATTAGCTAGTTAGTTTCACCTCTATATTACTTTACATGCAAGCCTGATCTAATCATAAATAAATACATCTGTTAAAAAAGCTAATTAAACATAACCCACGGCCTGGGTATAGCAAGCAACGCTTCCAATTATAGCTTTAGTACGAGGATCAAACGAAAAACGCGCATGCACGCACGCACGCACGTACACGTACGCACGCACGCACGTACACGTACGCACGCACGCACGACACGTACGCACGCACGCAAGCTAGCACGCTCGCACGCACGCACGTATGCGCGCGAGCGTTCGCACGACCGTACGTACGCTCGCACGCACGCACGTATGTGCACACACACACACACACACGCATTTTCGCCTAAGACGCGTCTTAGGCGAAAATGCCTCGACCATAAAGGCGTTTAGATTTATAAAACATATCCCAGGGTCTATGTTAGAGTGTGGTTAGGTCAATACTTCAGACGTCCCCGAAGATGTCCGATTCTACCCGAACATTGACGAGCACGCTTACGCACAAGACCAAAGGTTAGCTGCGTTCTGGCGTCTTAGGAGAAAACAGCTCTATCATAAAAGAGGCGTTTAGATTTTTAAACATGCCCCCAGGGCTGTGTTAGAGTGTGGTTAGGTCAATAATTCAGACATCCCCCGAAGATGTCCGATTCTACCCGAACATGGACGAGCACGCTTGCGCATAGGATCAAAGGCTAGCTGCGTTCTGGCGTCTTAGGAGAAAATAGCTCGACCATAAAAGAGGCATTTAGATTTTATAAACATGCCCCCAGGGGCTATGTTAGAGTGTGGTTAGGTCAATACTTCAGACATCCCCGAAGATGTCCGATTCTACCGAACGTTGACGAGTACGCTTGCGCACAAGACCCAAGGCTAGCTGCGTTCTCGTTTCTCGTGTGTTTCGCTCTTTAAAGTGTAACTGTCATCGAGTGAGCATTACTATAATGTATTCTCCTGTTTATGAGCTAACATCAGCGGACATTAGAGATTTTACTGACTTGTTAATAAACTATTACAACATAACCGTTCAAGATAATGATGAAAGCGATGAGGTGGTTGAGCTGGGTGTATCTCACATCCAAGATGATGGTTCACAGAAGAGAAAGAAGAGCTATGAGGTAGGGAGAAGGGCAAATCTCAAAATCATGATGATGATGATGAGGACGACTCACGGTTCAAGAAGAAGAAGAAAACCGATAAAGCATGTTATTAAATGATAATAATGTATTGTTGTTATAATAATAATAATAATAATATACTTTCAAAACGTTAAGCTTTCCTTCGGTTTTGTTAATAAACCTGTTTTTTTTTCCTAGCGGTGCTCCACCGTCTTGGTTCATGTTTGCAAGTTTACAAGTTTTTCGCTTTAGCGTGTTTTCGCGCTCTCTCGTGTGTGTGTGTGTGTGTGTGTGTGTGTGTGTGTGTGTGTGTGTGTGTGTGTGTGTGTGTGCACACGTGCGTGCGTGCGAGCGTACGTACGGTCGTGCGAACGCTCGCGCGCATACGTGCGTGCGAGCGTGCTAGCTTGCGTGCGTGCGTACGTGTGTACGTGCGTGCGTGCGTACGTGTACGTGCGTGCGTGCGTACGTGTACGTGCGTGCGTGCGTGCATGCGCGTTTTTCGTTTGATCCTCGTACTAAAGCAGTGCTAGTCGATTGTATTTAGTTGTAGGCCCTATTGTGTTGTCTAAAAGCTATAATTGGAAGCGTTGCTTGCTATACCCAGGCCGTGGGTTATGTTTAATTAGCTTTTTTAACAGATGTATTTATTTATGATTAGATCAGGCTTGCATGTAAAGTAATATAGAGGTGAAACTAACTAGCTAATGTGTTTTGCTGCTACACGTATCACAGTATTGAAGATTCTGTTTATGTATTAGAAAAACGTACTACAGCCTCAAACAGAGTGCAGATAAAAATTGAAGAAAGATGTATGCGGCACAAATGTTGAGATGCTGAAATCGATCCCACCACAAGAAGAATGTGTTTCGACTTGTTGCTTCTAATCAACTACCCAGACACGCACCTCGACCGTTGCGATTAAGAGACAGAGACAGAGACAGAGACGGAGACGGAGACTGAGACAGAGACAGAGACAGAGACAGAGACAGAGACAGAGACAGAGACAGAGACAGAGACAGAGAAGAGACAGAGACAGAGACAGAGACAGAGCAGAGACTGAGACAGAGACTGAGACAGAGACTGAGACAGAGACAAGAAGACACCGACACAGAGACAGAGACAGAGACAGAGACAGAGACAGAGACAGAGACAGAGACAGAGACAGAGACAAGACAAAGACAGAGACAGAGACAGAGACAGAGACAGAGACAGAGACAGAGGCAGAGAGAGACAGAGACAGAGACAGGGACAGAGAAGAGACAGAGAATCATTTTGTTTATAGACTCCAAATCCCAGTCTTAATTCATTCAGCAGCTTTGCGTGTTTTCGTTTTGTGTGTTTTCGTTTTTTCGTGTTTGTGCGTTTGTATGTTTGCGGTTTTCGTGTTTGAGAATTTTTGTGTTTACGATTTTTCGTGTTTGCGTTTTCGTACTCTGCGCGTTTGTGTGTTTGTTATTTTTCGTGTTTGCGAATTTTCGTTTTCGTTTTGTGTTTGTGAGTTTGTGTTTGAATTTTCGTGTTTGCGAATTTTCGTTTTTCGTGTTTGCAATTTTCGTTTTTTCGTGTTTGTGTGTTTGTATGTACCTGTGCTTGCGCGTACTAATTGTTCCTGTGTTTGTGTTTGTGCATGTCCTGATTCTTGGGCTTGTAATTGTTCCGTGATTGTGTTTATGTTTGTGCTCGTGCTCGTACGGGTTGTGTCTGTGTTTTGTAAAGCTAACTTTACAGGAGACAATTTGAATACAATCTCCGATACTGGACCAACCCCTAGTCTGACCAGACCAAATCCGATCTCTCAAGGCTAAAATACGATCCTTACATGGAGATTAAACTATGCGAAAAATGGCATTATAAAAATACTTTGTTATACATTATTGATATTAAGTTTCTTGTTGTACATGAGATTAATTTGGTAGTGACTACCTTGAGCGACAACTAGATTTAATTATGACCCATAATTAAAGCAAAAGGATTGCGACACATTGTGACTCATATTTAAAACCAAATATATTGTATGTAAATAATACGTATTAAAAAGGTAAATAAATAAAAGCGACATTCCTTAATTTTCGATAATTACTATTGCTGTAAGCAGGTTAATCAATTAGTTAATTACACATTTTATTTTTAAATCAATTTCATTTTAAAATATATTCAAATGAATTTTCACCACAAGAGGACCACAATCTAGATATGGGATTAAAAGGAACCTAATAATGATTTTAATAATAACAACAATTATGCAATCTCATTTGATAAAATTCAATTCATATTAAATAGTCGCTAAACCGTACATTCACCTTGTATGACAACAACAGGGTAATTAGCTGATTATGCAATGCCATTAACTGTTTATTATCGTTATAGAATGTAATAGTGTATTTTAAAATCAAACGTATACGTTATCTTTACCTTGATTAGTTTCTTTTAATACTAAAAATATCCTACCGTTTATTAACCCTTAAAAATAGGTAAAAAACGATCCTACGTGCGCATGCATTTGCCTATCCTTTAGGGCTCCGCCAAAATGGCTCTTAAATACAAACAAAAGGTTGAAAATACTGTCAGGGTTGAAATGTACGTCCCTCGCAGGCGGTCTTGTGACGTCAAAATCCAGCAGTGTTGCCATATGTTTAGGTGACAATTTTAACCGGCGTCATAAGTTTATTAAAAATAAGGGATGAAAATACACGTCCTATACGTAAGCGAGTAAAAATAATTAGGGATAAAAGAAAGGTTGAAAATACGGTCCACACGTGGGTGTATGTAAAAATAATTAGGGTTGAAAAAGGGTTGAAAATACGGTCTCACACGAGGGTATATAAAAATAATTAGGGATGAAAAACGGGATGAAAATACGGTCTCACACGCGAGTGTGTAAAAATAAGGGTGGAAAATCCGGCCTCACACGTGGATGTACAAAAAATAGGGGTAAAAAAACACGTCCTACACGTAAGCGTGTAAAAATAAGGGTGGAAAAACCGATCCCCCACGTGGATGTGCAAAACCGGAAGTGACGTCAAAATCCAAGATGGCGCCGACAAGTGTCGGGGTTCTACTTAGATATCATCTTTACACCTGATTTTGCAATTAAACATCGTTACGAACGGCTTTAGCGGTTAAAACTAACCCCTTATTATTAGTTTTAAATGTAGAGCGATGTATAAATGATTGGGTAACCTATAAAAAAGGGTTGCAGTAAGCCCTACAACAGAACGCACACACATGCGCGCGGACGCACACACGCACACACACACACACACACACACTCAATCACAGAACACATACACGTACACACGTATACATGCACACGCGCACACGAGCGCACACGCACACAGACGAACACGTACACATGCTCGCATACACACGCATAGACGTACACGCGCACACACGTACACACGCACGTGCACACACGCTATTAATACAGTACACGATACTAATATGTAACCGCTACTGTAACACGTTCATAATGAATATTGGCAACAATTTAAAACCAACAATAATAATTTGTCAACAGACGTTCAAACCTTCGTGTCAGATAGAGGACAACAAAGATCTAGATGTTACGTTGAAAAAAAAACTCAAAGCCTCCTGCTTCTATAAATATACCGGTAATACAATTTAAGGCTATGAAACGAAAAGTGATGTAGAATTGAATTATTTAAAAAAATATGTTTACACATTTTCGCATAAAGTTGTTCGTTATTTGCTGTCAATTACGGGTCGTAACAAAAAATTGCATACAATATAATTAACTTATAGCTTCAAAATCTGTATGCTGGCGTTTTTATATCTTTGAAATATGCACCTATTTCAAAAATATTGGATAAAAACAAAAGCTGCTCCTAATAAACCCCATCTCCGCCGCTGGATTTTTCCTGCAATCCAATCAGCGCCAGCGAAACGAAAGCAAACTTAAATACGAAATTTTAAGCAGGTACACGCACATATGTACACACACGCCATACGCACGCACAGCACTCGCACGCGTCACCCACCCACACCCACACCACACTCACCACACAACACTACACACGTACACACGTACACAACGTACAAACGTACACGTACACACGTAACACGTACACACGTACACACACAGTACACGTACACACGTACACAGTACACACGTACACACGTACACACGTACACACGTACACACGAACACGTACACAGTAACACACGTACACACGTATACAGGTACACACGTAACACGTACGAATGTACACATGTACACACGTACACGCACACGTACACGTAACCACGTACACACACACACGTACACACGTACACGTACACGTAACACGTACAGTCAACCACACGTACACACGTAACACGTACACACGTACACACGTACACACGACAGTACACGTCACGCCTGTACCCAAACCGTACGTAACACGTACACATGTACACACGTACACTGCACACGTACACACTCACACGTACACACGTATACAGGTACACGTAGGGGTCCCAAATTCGTTGTAATTGCGGGGTATCTCGGTTGTTATAAAAGATAGAAACTTGCGGTTGTCGCGAACCTTTGCTACTTTTTTATAAAACTTAAGATGGCGTAATCAGACTTTTTGTAACTGTTTTAGTTTGGGAGATACAGGGCGATTTTGAAAAGTGTGTCGTTTTGGACCCCCTCGATATCTCGGTTATCTTTAAAGATATCAAAAAGATTTAAACGCTATCTTATACATTTTTTTACGCCAAGTTCAGTGGCGTGCATAATTTTTTTTCGGGGGTACCGTTTTTAAGATATGGGCCGTACTTATAATTTTTTAAATGGGACACCTTGTATTTTTTAAGCTCAATAAATCCCTTTTTTTTCTCATTGCAGTGATATATATCACATGCCACTTTTCATTTTTTTAAACATATTTTTTTAAACATTTTAAAATATAACGACATATGATTCTTAAATGGAACACCCTATATATATTTTAAGTTTAATAAATTGTATTGCAATTCTATAAAAGTCATATATTGATCCAGCACTTGCTATATTTAGTAATTATTAATCTATTGACTTTTATTTCTGTTTAATTATTAAGTATTAGTAGTGAAAAAAACGTAACAACAATAATTATACAGGTTATTATTATATGTATTTGTATTTTGTATATTAGATTTAAATAAATAAAATAATAAAATCATGTGTATCTTACTTGCCCTTTACTTATATACCTAAGCTAGGTTTTGCTGATTGTTTATAATTTGGACGTGTTGATCAATTCCTAAGAAAAAAATAGGTGGCTATGCCAATCGAAATAAAAGATAGTTAAATCTAGTATACCTGTCATAGTGTATATGTCATTATTAAATAATTGCATATTTATTATCTCTAACGTTTTATTAATTTTTTTTGCTATGGCAGATAATCAACCCTTTGAATATTATGAAAAGTATGAGATGCTTAAATGTTATATAGCATGTAATGAAAATTCAGAAGAGGCTTCCGAATTAATTTTAATCGGTAAGATTGTTATAAAGTAAATATTATAACACCAATATTAAAGAATCATAACTTTTAGATTTCCTGAGAGAAGGCAGCCAAACAAGGCAATTTTTTTACGAATTACATATAATTGATTAAATTTTGGTTCATTTATAAAACCCAGACAATATAAGTATAGTTTAAAAGAAAATCCAGAAAATGAGGAAATTAACGTTTTGGCACATGTATCCGTAAATCCTCGAACTTCCTGCAGGAAAATCGAAGATAGTGTTGGGGTTTCAAAAACTAATGCACAGCGTATATTAAGAAAACATAGTTTTGTTCCTTATAAAGTAGTCCAACAACTGCTTCCAGGCGATTTTGAACGCCGCATGAATTTCTGCAACTGGTTCCTGCAAATGTGTCGCGAAAATGTTAATTTCGCAAAACAAGTAATTTGGCCTGATGAGACGCACATAACAAGTGCAGGAATTTTTAATCGACACAGCTCAAGATATTGGTCAAAAGAAAACAATTACTTAATTTTTCAACAGCAACAACAAGGTCGTTTTGGGTTCTCTGTTGCGTGCTTTGTTTTTGGAACAAAAATAAGGTATCAGTTTTTTGACGGAGGTTTGACATCTATTCGCTACCAGCAAATTTTAGAAAATATGTTGCCCGAATTACTTGAAGACGTTCCACTAGCCCACAGAAATCAAGTTTATTTTCAGCAGGATGGGGCCCCCGCACATAATGCACATATTATTAGACCATTTCTAGATGAGTATTTTCCCAATCGGTGGATAGGCACACGTGGCCCTGTAAATTGGCCTCCAAGGTTACCGGACTTGTCCATTTTAGACTTTTTTATGGGGCATATTCAAAACGAAATTTATTCAAGGAGTGTGATACCTCCTTCAATTACAAAATGCTACACACGTGACCCTTAGGAATTTACAAAATAAACCCTTATATATATTAAGTGCTTTAAATAGAATATTTAAGGTTTGCCAAAAATGTGTAGAAGAAAATGGGAACCATTTTGAACAATTTAGAATATAGTGTTGTTTTTAATATTTAAGTTTAATAATTAAGTTTAAGTTGTTTAGTTTAATTTCGTTGTAAGATAATAAAGTTCCAAGAGTTGTAAGATAAATGTGTTGTGTAAGTAAGTAGCTGTATTGATAAAATGAATTAAAAAATATATAGAAAGTTTCAGTTAAGAACCATATGTCGTTATACTTTACAATGTTTACGATCAATATGGTTAATAAAAAAAAAGTGGCAAGTGATATATATCACTGAAATGAGAAAACAAAATGGGATTTATTGAGCTTAAAAAATACAGGGTGTCCCATATCTATAAAAAATTATATGTTTGGCCCATATCTTAAAAACCGTACGGTACCCCCGAAAAAAAATTGAGTACGCCACTGAACTTGGCGTAAAAAATGTATAAGATAGAGTTTAAATCTTTTTGATATCTTTAAAGATAACCGAAATATCGTGGGGGTCCAAAACGACACACTTTTCAAAATCGCCCTGTATCTCCCAAACTAAAACAGTTACAAAAAATCTGATTACGCCATCTTAGGTTTTATAAGAAAGTAGCAAAGGTTCGCGACATCCGCAAGTTTATATCTTTTATAACAAACGAGATACCCCGCAATTACAACGAATTTGGGACACCCGGTACACACGTACGAATGTACACACGTACACACGTACACACGTACACACGTACACACGTACACACGTACACACGTACACACGTACACACGTACACACGTACACACGTACACACGTACAACCATGTACCCACGTACACACGTACCAAGTACGACACGTACACACGTACACACGTACACACGTACACGTCCACACGTGCATACGTACACACTTAATCACGAACACGTACACACGTACACACGTACACACGTACACACGTACACACGTACACACGTACACACGTCCACACGTACATACGTACACACGTAATCACGTACACACAGTACTACACGTACACACGTCACGTACACGTACACACGTACGTACACACGATACACACGTACACGACTACACGTACACGTACACACGTACACGTCACGTACACACGTACACGTACACGTACACGTACAGTACACACGTACACACGTACACACGTACACGTACACGCTACACACGTACACGTAACCGTCACGCACACGTACACACGTACAACGTACCACGTCACACGTCACACGTACACGACACGTACACACGTACACACGTACACACGTACACGTACACGTACACACGTACACGTCACGTACACGTACACACGTACACGTCACACGACACAGTACACACGTACCACGTAACACGTACACACGTACACACGTACACGACCGTACACACGTACACACGTACACACGTACACACGTCACACACGTACACAACGTACACAGTACACACGTACACACGTACACACGTCACACACGTACACAACGTACACACGTACACGTACACGTACACACGTACACACGTCACACGTACACACGTACACAGTACACGTACACACGTATCACGTACACACGTACACACGTCAGCACACGTACACACGTACACACGTACACACGTACACGTACACGTACACACGTACACACGTACACACGTACACACGTACACACGTACACACGTACACACGTACACACGCACCCACTCACACCCACTCACACCCACATATCCACACACATTCGCACACATCCACACACATCATAGCCCTTGCCAAACGTTGTAAAATGAGTTAATAAGTCTATTAGCGTTAGTTTTTAGAAATCGTAATATTCTCACGTTATTTTTTGTATTATGTACAATAAAAAAACAGTTATAATTCGTTAACATCGTAGAATGTTTATTAATATAAGTTGTAAACATTGTAAATTAATTGTATAAAAAATATATCAGAATTAAACAAAGCGCACCACTTAATTTGCCGAAGGACCAGTGCTTTTAGAGGCCTGGAATTATTTATATATAAATTGGATATCGAAATGTAAAATGACTTACGTTAGTCGTATGTCGAAATAATTTTTAAAGTAATGCGACAAGCGAATTCATTTTTATGTCATATTAAATATTCTAGATAACATATAAACTGAATGACGCTCCTACTTTTGCTTTGATAAGTTATTTGACGGCTTCAATCAATGTAATTACAAATTTGTGCGACAGCTGCTTTTTATGACAATCATAATTCCTTTCTTCATTATTGAACAAAACACACGATCCCTTATTGAATTCCATAGTTTTTCAGTATTTCATAAAAAAGTAATTTTGTAGACGGCTTTTACTCTTCGCACAAAAAAGAAAGAAGAATCGATATAAATTCCTGAGTAAAATTTAAAAAAAACCCTGTTACATTAAGAAACTCATAAAAAAAAATATAGAAAGCAAATGTAATGTTTACATTGTTTACACATCATATGGGTAATTGCTTGTATCAACAAACAAATTTGCAGATGTGTAACATCCCTAAAATCAAAAGACGAAAAAAAAGGAAACTTAAATTAGTATAAAAGGATCGTGAAATAGTGAATCAAAAGCGAACGTTAGGACGACGTTGGGGCTACGAAGTCGTGTACTGTACAGGTCGATGGCCTCCCGGACCTTTCCCAACCACACATACTTTATTGGATCAGGATCTATAGATATTTCACACTGCATGAACTAAAGGAAAATAAAATCATGAATATAAAGTACAATGTCACATTACAGTTAGGCAATAAAGAACGATAAATTAACAATATTGTTAAGAGGTAACTAACTGTACGTCAATAATAATTTTTTACACGTACATTTAATTGCGAATGGGAGTTCATCAAAGAGAATTTATTCTTATCAGTTTCTTTTTAAATTATAGGTTATGTGGATCTTACACTTTAAATAAAAACATCACTTGAAACGCTCGAAAGATCCTGTAAAGACAACAAAAATCTAAAAAGCTAAAGCAATATGTTTGATGGCTTATTGGAATGGAAAGTATTTTACTTTTAATATAATAATGAATGAATAGCTTTAATTATTTACATTTGGCTTCATGTAATGAGCTAAATAATATAACTTAAACCTTTGCTATCGAAAAAATGCTAGTAGGTATAGAAAGTGAAAAAGGAAATAAAATAATTTCTGTTTATCATGTACATTGTGTGTAAAACCTCACTTCAAAATAGGTCCTTTTGTATAGTGTTCATAAAACAGTTAAAGAGAACTTCTCGAGGTTTAAATAAATCCATTTGCCAAATGGCATTTTGACATGAAATATTTAATTGATTTGCACAAACATTATTTCTGCTTACTATTTCGTATTTTCTACTTTCCAGACGTGCGTGTTTACAAAAATATGCCCATAATGGAAATTTAGATGTTTTTTTGGTATTGTTACATGATCAGGAATGTGACAAAACTAGAATTGCAACCAAATTTAGGGATATATTCCAGACAAAACTTAAAATCTCACAAAAGTCATTTATATATAGGGTATTTTAACAATTTTTATTACTGTTATTCAGAAATGTGTACCATTTTCCAAACCTTTTCAATTAAGTAAATTTCTAACAATATATTTTCCATATGGTCAAATAACTAAATTGTTTTAAACACCTTACAGCCTAATATCTCTGACACTCATTTTATAAATTTAAATATTTAATATTATTTTAATAAAGATAGAGTTCTTAAATAAATTGTCTTGTGAAAACTTGAAAGTCGAAAGATTCTGAAGCTATTGAATTAACAAATAACAAAAAAATGCTGTGGACGGCACAAGGAAAGTCATGGATTCAATTTTTTATACAGGGTACGCCAATAGTGCGTGGACGAAGCTTTATGAGTTTATACAATATCGTTTTAAAATTATTTATTGCAGGATGGTGTGGGATCTTTCGGTTACAATTAGAAAATATTTTCGCAAAATTACTACTGTATACAGGGTATTACAACACAAAGTTATATTTTTTAAATGGAACATACCGTATATTATTATAAATTTGGATTCCTGGTTAATTTTAAGGGCACTTTATTCACTATATGAGGTATCTTAAACGCGCAATTTAGGCGCTGCATTCAATTTTTGAAAATTTAGAGTTTGAAAAGAAAAATTGTAACAACCGTATTAAGAAATGTGTAACACTAAAATTTTAATGGTTGATTAGTCATAGACTGTGCTACATAAAATCGTAAAAATAGTAATATTATCTTTTTAATTTTCGAGATATCGTAATGCAAAGTTTAAGATTTTCAATCATAGATAACTTGATTTTTTAAATGGAAAGGTATACATTGTTTTACATTGTTAGATAGGAAATTTAATTACATTTTTTTGATATAACATTGTTGGTATTTATGTTTTGCCGTTTTTGATAATCCAGCTTTTTACTGAATTTGCAAAGTTTAAGAGTTTTAATCATAGATAACTGATTTATTTAAATGCAAGTATACATTGTGTTACATTGATAGATAGGAAAATTAATTACAATTTTTGATATAACATTGTTGGTATTTATTTTTGCCGTTTTTGATAATCCAGCTTTTTACTGAATTTGTCGATTTTGTAGGTTAATATGTATGTATAATTGTTTAAATCACATCAAGCATGAAAACAAAGGAATATTAGAAACAAAATTCAGCAATAGTATCTGTTTTGTCATTTCGCTGTATGTTCAAACGTAACTGAGTTAATTACTTTATTGCAGTGTGAATTTTGACGCTTAACTTTACGAACATCATATACGTAATACGTTTATTTAAGAATTATAATGAGTAATTTTTGCAAAATGAATTAGTTGACATGATATTTGTGCTTGGAGAATCAAACAAAATTTGTTTATTGGCCCGTCGAATCTACGGGCAGCGTTATCCTGATCGAAGACAACCAAGAGAAGAATCGTTTCGCAAGCTTTTAGACAGATTTGAAAGTACAGGAAGTGTTGGATATCCTAAAAACGAAAGAGCTAAAGTTGTTACAAATGAAGAAAATGAATTTCGTGTACTTGTAGCTACAGTTGAAAACCCCACGTTAGTATTCCGAAATTAAGTGACAATTTAGAAATCAGTCAAACTTCCGTGAGACGAATGTTAAAGAAAAATAAATTTCACCCTATCATGTACAATTACATCAAGAGCTGAAAGAACAAGATTTTGAAATCGAAATCGAATTAATTTTGCCAGTGGGTTCAACAACAGTTAAATGCGAACGAAAATTTTATATCGGGATATTATTTACCGACGAATGTACATTTCATCGAAATGGATTTGAACAGACATAATTTTCATTTTATTCAAATGAAAATCCACACCAATTTCGGTTAGTCTCTCAAAATAAATGGTCAGTGAATGTTTGGGCAGGTATATTCGGCGGAACTATTGTTGGTCCTTTTTTTCAATGGCACACTCACTGGGGTAGAATATCATAATTTTCAAGAAAACGAATTATATCATTTATTGGAGAATGTACCTTTGGCTCAAAGAAGAGGTATGTTTTTCCAACAAAACGGAGCACCTCCTCATCATGCCAGAATTGTAACCCAGTGGTTAAATTCGACGTTTCACGAAAATTGGATAGGAAGACAAGGACCGATACCTGGCCAGCTAGATCTCCGATATAACTCCATTGGATTTTTTCTTTGGGGCTTTGTGAAGAATAAAGTATATGAGGAAGAACCAACAACTGCTAAGAATATGAAATTGGAATTAGAAATGTTTTTGCTACAATTACTCTAATATGTTAGATCGGGTTGAAGCTTTTTTATTAAAAGAATTCAGTATTGTTAAATCAGCGTGGTCGACAATTTGAACATTTAATTTAATATTATTTTCTTCCAAAATCGATAAATTCAGTAAAAAGCTGGATTATCAAAAACGGCAAAAATAAATACCAACAATGTTATATCAAAAAAATTGTAATTAAATTTCCTATCTATCAATGTAACACAATGTTCATTCCATTCCATTTCCATTTAAATAAATCAAGTTATCTATGATTAAAAATCTTAAACTTTGCAAATTCAGTAAAAAAGCTGGATTATCAAAAACGGCAAAACATAAATACCAACAATGGTATATCATAAAAAATGTAATTAAATGTCCTATCTAACAATGTAAAACAATGTATACTTTCCATTTAAAAATCAAGTTATCTATGATTGAAAATCTTATACTTTGCATTACGATATCTCGAAAATTAAATAAGATAATAGTACTATTTTTACGATTTTATGTAGCACAGTCTATGACTAATCAACCATTAAAATTTTGTGTTACACATTTATCCATACGGTTGTTACAATTTTCAACCTCTAAATTTTCAAAAATGGAATGCAGCGCCTAAATTGCGCGTTTAAGATACCTCATATAGGGAATAAAGTGCCCTTAAAATTAACCAGGAATCCAAATTTATAATAATATACGGTATGTTCCAATTAAAAAATATAACTTTGTGTTGTAATACCCTGTATACGAGTAGTAATTTTGCGAAAATATTTTCTAATTGTAACCCGAAACATCCCACACAATCCTGCAATAAATAATTTTGAAAACGATATTGTATACACTCATAAAACTTCGTCCACGCACTATTGGCGGACCCTGTATATCGTCTTAAGTGCGTATAAGTAAATCTAAAACAACTTTGCAAATATACACCTTGTGGGGTAGGCAAAACAATCCCTGCCTCTTATTTATTTTTCATTCACAATCTTTCTGCATGCTTTCCTATCTCTGCATACCTCGCTACCTTCCGCAAGATCAGTGTTGTGATATCTCATGATTTTACATGAGTTTCAGTGATTTTGCTCTTTATTTCATGATCTAATGATTTAACTATAAAATCTCATGATTTTCGTATTTTGCGTTTTAACATTATTATAATAATAACAGTTGAGTTTTAGTTTCTTTTATATTGCTGTTACAAACTTATATTAAAATGTTATGTAATAGTTAGAATTTTGTTTGTTGGTTTTTAAATAAAGTTTCTCAATGCAGTTTTATAAATTAGCGTATATTGAAATAACTGACTTCGTCGTTGTTGGTGTTGCAATAGAATATTTATGTGTATTTCCTAAAATAATTGTTTTATTAATCGAATTTGTTCATTAGGTTAGATGGTTTTAAGGACACTTTATTAATTTTAATTACATTTAAACTTTACAGGAAAGTACCAATACCAATTGGAACGCAATGCAGGAGTCAGGGTTAATTCAATACACGACGCTAAATTATGGTATGGATGGCAATATAAAATGTTTAAAACGGCAAAATAATAAATAATAAAATACCAATTATTTATTAAGAATAGTCTCATGATTTTTATTATTAATCTCATGAATTTCAAACATCATGCCCATGAAAAAGCAGAATTTTGATCTCACAACACTGCGCAAGATTCACATTGTCTCTGCCATGTTCTATTTTTAAAACTCTCCATCTTTTTTTTATCATACATTCTACTACATTCAGCCAAGTTTTACGCGGCCTATTAGGCCCGGCCTTACCTCTAACCTCACCCACATACAGGGTGTTCCAGTTTTTGCGCGAGCATCAGATGTTCTTTACTTACCATTTGGAAGCTGTTCATAGATCACAGCTAATTTATCTCAAAAACTATGCATTTCTCGAAAAAAAAGCAGAAGACAAAAAAGTTCCTAAATCAAATGGGCAATCTAAATTTTTGGTTTTTAAGAGTTAGAGGCGTCGCATGAAAAAGTTCGGGAGGGATAAAGGGTGTACCCAGAAAATGTACTACCCTGTAGATATTGATAAACGTTAAACTACCCTTAATATTGAGTTTAAGGAGTGTAATATGTGTACTAAATTTGGATTTATTATTTTAAATAGTTTTGAAGATAAATTAAAAGAACTGAAAAAACTTTGAAACCCTGTATCTCCAAAACTAAGCTTTTAGCAACCTATGTTTTTTTGTCTTAATTTTGAAAGCTTTATCGACTATTAAAGCCCTGTATATTTGTTTCGTTAATCTTGCGTTTTTCATTTTCTCAGTGTGACAAAACCAACGTAATGTACTACTTTTATGCCTATCTATCATCATCTTTTCCTGACCATCCCTTCGTTATACACTCATTCTTTAGCTTATCCCTTCTCGTTTAACCATATGCGCTTCTTAGGAATCTCATACCCACGGCATTTATTGTTCTTTCGTGCTTTTTTTGACATATCCATGTCTCACTTCTATACAGTACTGATGGGACAAACACGCTACTATAGATTACTCGTTTCGCAGCTAGGCTTATGCTTTGGCTTCTCAATATCGTACACTTGTTCCACAATTTCTTTTTGTAGAGTATTCTACTATCCTTTTCACCTTCCCGATGAAACACCACGATTTTAGTTTTGTTATCGTTTACCTTTAGGTCCATGCTCTCACAGACTGTATCAAACTTGCTCAAAGCAGTTTGTAGCTCACTTAATAACTCTGTGTCATCTGCATACACCAGAACTCGTACATTTACGTCACCAATCATTACACTATTTGTATCGGTACATGCTTGTCTAACAAATGTATCCATGTATACATTAAACAACCGCGGTGACATTACTTACGCCATATTCATTTAATATTTCCCACAGCTTCTCCGTATTCACTCTGCCATATGCTTTCTCCAGATATACAAACGCACAGTACAGTTTCCTTTTACACTTTTCGATCACCTACTGCAGATCAACCATCTGATCAACACATCCTCTCCCTGGCATGAAGCCACCCTGCGCATCCCAAATTTTAGTTTATAGAGTTTGTCGTACTCTATCAATCAGTATTCTTCCAAATACTTTACCAAGTACACTGAGCAAACTTATTCCTCTGTAGTTCGTGCAATCACTCTTGTTCCCCTTACCCTTATACAGTGGTACAATTATCGCGCTCTTACAATCCTTCGACACTTTTCCACACTTAAGGCATACTTTGAAAAATTCACACAATCTTCGTATAAGCTTTGCACCTCCATACTTTAGCATTTCACCAGTGCTTTTACCTACGCCTGCTCCTTTGTCGTCTTTCAACCTTCCTACCGTTTCCTCTACCTCATTTATCCCTATATCCTTCTCAGTTTCATTCACCATTCCTTCTACATTCTCCTTATATAACCCTTCAGTCTTAGTTTCCTCACTACTATACATCTTTCCGAAACATTCTTACCAGAATTTCCTCACTTCACAATCGTCCAATACTATTTCGTTGCTCATATTCATTACTTCTACAGCGTTCTGTTTTGGGACAGGTATGTATTTTTGACCCATTTCCAGAACAGTTTTTTGTTTCGCTCAAAATAATTCTGCTTTTTCTCTCTTTCCACAGCCATCACTTCCTCTTTACTTATTCTCACTACCTCCTTATCTTCTTTGTTTCACCTGTACACCATATACAATCGCTTTTTCTCAGTCTCATGTTTTGCAGCAATCATTACCATGTACGAATTTTTTTCTTACATACTGCCTTTTTACCAATTCGTTTCACCAAGCGTTTTTTTCTGTCTACCTACAGTCGTTCTTCCACATATCCGTACGGCACAATTGACACACAGTTTTTCAAACTTATCCATGCACTTTCAACATCATTGTCTTTTATTTGTTTATTCCTCACTGTTTCATTCACATTCAACTCTCTACTCACAGCATCTGCATATTTCATTCTCGCACCATTATCTACCAGTTTATCTAACCTAATTCTGGACGGTTGCTTTGCTCCTCCAGACCCACTTTTGCCTTAAACACACTCTCGATACAACCAAAAAGTAGTCCGATCCACACTCCGATCCGCGTATTACTTTTGTGTCTTTCACCAGGTTTCTAAGTCGTTCATCAGACACTTTCAAGTCAATCATACTTTTAGATTCACCTGTTTCCCATGTATACATATGCACATTTTTATGTTTAAACCACGTATTAGATACAAACAAGCTTCTCTTCACACAGTTGTTCACCAGGCGTTCACCATTCTCATTGACTCTCCGAACTTTCCTAGAACGCGTTCAGTATGTTCTCTCTGTACACCCACCCATCCGTTCATAGCTCCCAGCATCATCATTCTTTCGTTTGGCTTAAATACGTTCAACACGTTCTCTACATCATTCCAGAAGTTCTCACACTCTTGATCTCTTTCTCTATTCACAGGTGCACAGCATGCAATAAGAAAAATTCTTCGAAACTCCACTTTCATTCTAACCCACATTACCCGGGGAGATACCAATTCGTACTGTTTAACACATCTCTTCGCTGTTTCACTTACGATCACGCCAACTCCTTTTGCGCCATGCACTTCAGTCTCAACTCCTGACTATAGTGCTAGGCTGCCATCCTCCATCTCCATAGCGTCATTCCATTTGTGATTTACATTCGCAATTTCAAATTCTTTACCATACATTCCACGTACCGACTCGCCATTCATTTCTTGCACAGTCGTCAGTAACGGGGCCGGTCTGTTTCGACCTTGACCGCCCCTTGTAGCCAAGTCTATCCGAGGCAATGGTATTGTTCTCTTGAGTTATACGATAGGGGGACACCGGTTACCAGCCAAATCGTACCCCGGACGATATAGCATTCCCTACTAACGGTATCGTCCTACTACCGGACAGTTATTTGTCTACTGCCCCGACACGTAAGGAAGTAGGTAGTAGAAATTTAGACAGTCAAGAAAGATATAAATAGTATAGAGTGTATAATTACTGTATGAATATATATATATATATATATATATATATATATATATATATAATTTCTTTTTTTTACTTACATAATTTTCAATCACATTATGTTTCAACTAGATTGTTCTCTACCCGATTCTTGGTTCTCGTGCTGCTTACCGAACTTGCTGTTATTTATTTTGTAACGTCGACTAGCAGCTAGAAGGCACTTTATGACAAGGTAAGGCAAGCTGTACATTTACAGAATTTAAAAGTGAAGGCATATAATTATATTTTAACTTAGCTTTGAAATTCGTCCTGTTGTCGGAGTTAGTTACAGATCTTCGTGATATTTAGTAGTATTACTAAAAGCAGTTTCCAGTTAATGTGATATTTCACCAAAAGTGAGAAGTAGTTAGCAATCTATCCAATTGTGTATGCAGTTATTGAAAGTAAGAACACATTTATCGTTGTCTGAGTTATCCCCAGAGTAAAGTAATAGTAGAAGTAAAAGTAAACATAGAAGTGGAAGTCGAACCTCTCATGAGGTTCACAAAGTAGAAATTCCGAGATAAACTTATGTTCGTTTAGATATCGAGATATTAGAGTATTTTCTTAAAGTATTTAATTTTAAATTACAAGATAACTGTGGTGATGGCTGAACGTTTTAAATATCCTTTTATATTCGCAAAATGCCTAGAAATAAACAATACCAATTAATAATTTCTTATACGAAGAACAAAGACTTTCGTCGATAGATGAAATAAATCCAGAAATTATTTGATTCCTCTAGGAATTAAAGCGTGACTTGTACAACTTTTGAAACAGGAAGAAGAAACCATTCTTTGTAAGAATTCACTGAATAACATTCAATGTTACCAAGTGTAACCAGTGGTTCCAAATTCTAAAAATGTATGTTAAGTAAGAGTGACCATCAACAATTTTGAATATTAAATGATTTACTTTAGGAAAATAATATACTGAGGACAACGTTAAATAAGAAAATAATAGGAACAGCAGTGAACAAATGGATGGATGTTACAATTTGCAACCAAAGTATGTAATTATTTTTAATTTAGATTTCTTAGTCCGATTTGGTTATTTGTTTATTTTATTTAATATTTATTTTTACGGATTTGGTCTAATTATTTTTTTTTATCATTACAGCTAATAAAACAAATTCTTATGACAATGGTTAAGTTTGTGTATTGTTATAGAATGGGGATTTATAGCAGTTAAATGACATTAAGTAGCAACTGACCGCTTACTTCGATCTGTACATTTTTTGTTCTTTGAATCACGTCCGGCATGTTTTGAGTTTTTATACTACTGTTACAAATACGTATTTATGATTGTTTTATATACCCCGCGGTACCATGGGATAGAATATGCGACTTCATCTGTTCTCTATATTTTTTGTTATTGCAAAATGTTTACGTGTTTGAGTATTTGTGCTTTTAGTTTACATTACAATGAGTTTTAACATTCGTTGAAAGGAACGGTTTTTTGTTTCGTAGAACTTGAATGCTGTAGTAATCCTAAATACTATTTGCGTGCCGTTTTACACATTGTGGAATTATATTTGAAACATTAGTCCTTATATTTATTGAATTCTACGAAGTAAGGTTAAAGGATATGAATTTAACCTATAAGTACTAAATTGCACATTTTAATACTAGCATGCAAACCACAGTTTATTAAAACCAAAAACGTATTCCACACTCGTTTAGACTACCAGGGGCGATCTTCAAAAATTAGAAAGGAACATTTCTTAAGATATTGTACATAACTGATGTGAAGTTGGCGTTTAATTTTCAGGAATGTCTTTCATTCTAGTAATCAAAACATCAGTGGCGTAGGTAAACATAATCTTCAAAATACAAAGTCCCATCGGAAAAAATCTACTTTAAACTTATAATAGTATGTTATTAGGAGTAAAATCGATAGTTTTGTGGCGAAGGTGAGTGTTTATTTTGAGGCAAATAATTATTAGCTGAGCCACATAAACTTACTTTTCTCCGAATAATATACACTATTTTATCCGCAAATGTAATCAAATAAATTAAAAATAATAGGTAAAGATCGAAAGGAAAGAGCAAAACTAATTAGGAGGTAAAAGAATAAAATAATCAGGACTTTTGCAAGTGAAACCATAATAACGCAAATAAGCAAATTGGTAAAAGTAAAATGCCTAGGCGCAAAAGTGAAACTTTTACTCCATGTCCGAGAAGTAAAACTTTTACCTGTGACATCTAGTCATAAAAGTGTCACTTTTGTGGCGTTTGCGGATAAAGTATATTATATACCATGGAACAATCATCCTGAATTTATCCCATTCATTTGCAACAGATCAACATTTACCTCTAAAAATAAAAAAAGCAATTCATGTGCCGCGAGAAGAATTTTGGCAACCTCACATTCACAAAATATATTATAAACCACACATTAATAATCCTAAACGTATCCCATTAATTTGCAATGAGTACAAAAGGTAAAAAAATTCCTCAAAAACAAAAATAAATGAACTCTCCTTAGAAAAATCGTGTAAGCTTTTTCAATTTTTAAGAGTAAGTTTGACCTCTTATTCTCATTTCATATTAATGAGATCTGATCTTGGTGAAACTATGTCAAACGTTGTAAAATGAGGTAATAAGTAGATTTGGCCATAGTGGAAAAAAGTTGATTGCATAATTTTCTATACCTACATATGGATGTGTAACCCACACATACATATGTGGTTATAGAAACAAAACTTAAAAGAAAGACAAATTTTAAGTAAATTAGATTGCCCCTGTCATTAATAATTTAGTAACCACACCATTGCAAATACAATCAAAGTTATACCTTTCAATTTGATTGGTTTCTAATACATATTCAACCAATAGGAATATGTTGTCATTGGTAACGAGTCGCAAGGTGCTAGGTCGATTGGTCCCCGAAGAATATCAACTTTTCTAATATGGCAAGACTAAATAATTGAGTGGTTAGAGAGGAGTATTAAGAATCAGTTATCTTTGCTGTGCGGAAGGTTTGGTGAAGCAAATCATAAATAAACTCGCTTAAAACGGAATTATTGTTGGGTTCTTCAACAAATTATATTTTTTGTTGGCTCTAACCATATGTACTACATTGCTAAACTAATTTTGTTTCTCTGGTTTGTCAGTTCGATGTCATCTAGATAGCAAATCAATCTACAACGTACACATGCATCTCTGTTGTGACGGTTATTATTAAAAAGGATAAAAAGATACAACAATCTTGCTCCAACCTTCATAAAAATAGCCTCCGTATACTTTTCCGAAAGGATCCGCCACTGTTGGAAGCAGTGCTTAAATCCGTCTGCTAGATCAAATATTTTTTTAAAAGTCGTAAGTATTCAAACGTGTCAGCGCGCACGCCTGCACACACCCGCGCACGCACACTTGCACTCGCACTCGCACGCGCACACGGGCACGCACACACGGCCTGGATGATCTTGGCGAATCGTTGTCAAACATTGTAAAATGAGATAATAAGTGGATTTGGCGATAGTGAAAAAGTCGGTTCATAATTTTCTATACCTACATATGTATGTGTAAACTACACATACATATGTAGGTCTAGAAAACAAAACTTAAAAGAAAGACAAGTTTTAAGTATATTAAGTGCAAAATCAACTTTCAATATCAATTGCATAAAGATGAATAAGTAGCAGTTATAAATGAATAGTAATGTTTAACCACGCTGTATAATTTTATATTTCTATCCATGATCCTTGAAATTATTTTCATGCTTGTAGACTAAGGTTCTCGATGCATACGAATATGGTAATTTTTGTCATCAGTCAATACCTTACGATTAAATTGCACATCATGTGATACATATTCCAACTCATGCTCAGCTACAGATGACTTTTTACTACCGTGAATATCAATTGTTCTACTTAAAATTAAACATTTTGTAAGGTAATTAAAAATACTTGATTATCTCAGAACACCAGGTATCTATTGCATACAGAGTTCTTGTGATAAGGTGTATGTTGAAACTGCAGGTAGAGGAATTGCTAATAGACTAAAAGAAATACATGACTAAATCAACCTGATTAGCTAATAAAAAACTGATAGCATAGGCGCTTCCCACATTTTTGTGATCGTGCTAAAAATTACCATGTTTCTACATACACGTACAAGCCTTTTTTATGGTTACGAATATTTGATCGACACACTTAATTGTCAACAGAAAAAAATAACATTAAATATCAAATATTTCTGATGATGTCTAGCGTAGATGTAGGTGAAACGTTAAGTTTGATTGAAAACAATAAAACACTATAGCTTTATTAAGCAGCATTTGTAACAGTTTCTTGATCTTTAGCTTCTACAGTCCTCCATATGCATTTCGGTGACTACTGAAACTACCAAAAAGCTCAAAATTTCTGTCCACAGAAATGCGAGTACTTTTTTATTCCACGGATAGGATGTTGCAGCTCGGGGTATTGTTCTAAATATCGTTTGTATGAAATTGGCGAGTTCTATTAATACTGTTATAATAAACACGAATCATACCACGTTTTCTGAGTTGGAATAGGTACAATTTTGGCAAATTATTTAAAAATTTAAAATGTCGTAATTTTTGACTAATGATAGTTATTTAAGAAGTTATGCTGTCATATTTTTGACTAATGAGAACGATTATTTGTTTTTGAGTATCAATGCTGCCTTTTTCATTTTCTATTAATACTGCAGAAAGATGCTCAATAGAAACCAAGTGACACATTGTATGGAAAATTATTTCAATTGAAAGAATAATTATTTGGGTAGTATAAATTAATTGCCTTTATTTGATGACCAAGTAAGCGACAGAATAACTATCCATCGTAAAACTATTTTGAGTAAGAACTAAGACATATACCCGGAAGTGAAATATTGCAAAATAATTTAATTTCTCAAGTTTGCAACTTGCCTATTATAAATCAAATAATATACAAATAGTGGTATCATAAATAAATAAAGACGTTTAACATTAGAAAAATTGACTTGTTTGAAGTCTGTTAGTTTACAATAACATTAACAAAAGTTGAGAGCAGTGAACTCAAAATACTGTGTATATGTTTTAGTTAACGTCCATCTGTGTGAATCAGTTACTGGTTTTGTATCTTACATAAAATTCGCATCAGCATTTAAAATAAATCGTCTAGACCTAGCATAGAGTCTCTGACTTGACCTATATCTAAAACCAGATTTTCTATTTCTGTTTGCATCATCATCTTGCATAGCGAAGAAATCTGTTTAATAAACTACGATTGATATCAAGCAGCTTGAAACATTTATTTTGCTGATCTCGTTGACATATTCACTTTATCTACGATTCTGTTAGAATGACGACATACATATTAATGGAGCACACTTTTCACTTTCTTTGATTTTTAAATTATGTCTCTTCAATTTTGGGATCGATAAGTCTAGAATTGACGTTCAATTATCGTAATATGTGAAAAAAATGACCTGTGCATTAATGTGAAATAGGTAAAATGAGGATCAATGTGTTCATTGAGGGAGTTTACAGCCTGCTAATCAATTTTACGGATGAGAAAAATAGAAACGATTTTATTTGGATAAGAAAGCCTATAAACATGTCATAGACCTTGTTTTAAACTAACTGCACGGTTCGTTAATAATTAAGTGCATGTGCATAATCTAATTTATTAAAACTAATGGATTCATTTTAGCGAGTATTCTGCATATTGGACGAGTATGGGTACTTTACAAATGAAATAAAATCTAAAAGTGTTTCGTCTAACCACAAAACATTTCTTACTGACGATCTGACTAAGATTGTTAAATAAGATTACAAAGAGCAAGAGTAATTGAATTAACTCGGAATAACAATCAAACATCAAACTTTTCAATCAACAAATACTTATCTCTTCGGATAAAAGTCGTCTAAAACGGATTTAATCATTGTTAAACCTTTCAATAGCAAATCATCTGTGTTAAGTCTTAACAAATTTTATTATTGTAATAAACATTTTTAAATCGCAATTGTTACCGCGAAAGAAAAGATGATTAATGGGTTTTAATATCTTGCCAATAAGTCGTAATTTGATGTATATTTTATTTTATGTTATTTTGGGTAACTAAGATTTAAACGGATGTAATTAAGGGTAGAAAAGGAAAAGAAAACACATGTTGGGGTAGAAAACAGGTGTTCTCCCATGTGACTAAAACTGCCTTCCTCGTAACGACCAAATCGGTTAGAATTTTTATGCGCACCTAATTTGGTAAAATTTTTTTTGAACTTAAAAATAGGGATGGATGGATTTGGGAGTAAAACAGTAAGTTGCACTTGGAGGTTCGATTGAGTCTTACCACCCTATTATTTTGTTACAAACCGTTGTTGCTATAAACATATTATCGTTTCCGTTTTAGTAAAAACTAAATGCGAATTGGTCCTTTTCTTTTTTGTGTTGGTTTTAATGTAAGTTGTTCACAAAATTAACGTGGTCGTGTAAACAAACGCATCGATCAATAATCACATCATTCTGGTTTTAATCAGGGGAGCGGATGTGTAAACAACATATCTATAAATAACCGCCACCGTCTTGAGTTTAAACCCGTTAGATGTTGGCGTGGACAGCTTAATTTTTGTTATTATCGATATCGGGGTTTGCAGAAACGTGTCTAGATGCCATTAAGAAAGCCTCAGAACTTTACGTCAGATTTCGCAACTAGAAATGGTTGCCCATAGCTCTAGCGCAGTCACTCAAACCTCCGAGTCATTGTTTGCAAGTAGGTTATTGGTCACTTTGTTAACGTAACTGTTTTATTTTCACCTTGATTTCGCTAGGATTGGTTTAATTTTCAAGTGTATTTGGTTCAGCCAGTTTATTTATTTTGTTTGTCTACGAAATGATTTGGTTATATACGTAATTTAAAATGAATATTTATCACAACAAAAATAAACAAAACGCAATTGTATATTTAAATGCTCCTATAATTTAATAAACATCACTTAAAATTCATCAAAACTTGCTTTACGTGTTGGAATGTCAATTGCTTTAATTTCGGTAATTTTTAAAATTTGTCGAACTAAAATCAACGTGCTTTTAATGCGGTGAAGGTAAAATAAAGCCCAAAAAATTACACTACAAATATCTATATTACAATTAAGATACAGCATAAAAATGTATACAAAGGGCAAAGTACAATCAAGAACCGTTTCCCTGGCGGTGGGGCGTAAACAAAAGTAATTCGATAAAACAAAAAATACCTAACACCTAAAAAAATAATAAAGCTGCGTCACCTTTATATATATATATATATATATATATATATATATATAATATAAATGACAATATTAAATGTATTATTTATTGCAGGTGCGTTTTATCCGATTTATCACAATTCAATTCAAATCCAACAGCTAACGTTATTACTACAATAAAAACAAACAAAAGCTATCTGAAAATCGAAAACGTTAAATTTACAATGACCTTGGAATTTCCACTTCGACATTGAATATACTTTAAAATTACACCAAACATTATTATAAATAAGCCCATCAATCTACAAAGAAACAACAATGTTACCAGCGTCTTTTCACAATTTCCATAGTTCTGGTCCAAATCCCATCATTCAGCTGGCAAATTTTTATTACAACAATGTTACCACCGTCCTTTCGCAATTTCAATAGTTCTGGTCCAAATCCCATCATTCAGATGACGCCTTTTTGTTATAAACGTCGCACAAACACAAATTTAACACAATCCAGAGTGGGCACATTCTTTTAAATAATCCGATATAAATTCGTACACACATTAAACTGCCTTTTTAACTTTTACCAAAAAAAATATTGCACTATTATGCTTAAAACTAACGGTAATAATGTCCATAATATCAATAAATTCAGATCAATAAATTCGAGAAAGTTTTTTGTAACAACCTTTTTTTTTGTGTTGTGTTAAATAATACTTTAATTTTAGATCTTTTATTCATTTAGTAGTAAATATAAGAAAAGTTTTTAAGTTTTGTATGAGGTAGGCAACTTAAATTGCATATCTTAATAGTACATATTTTTTAAGTGAATACATTTCATAAAGATTTATATTTCCCTTTCCTTAGGAATGGTATTCTGATCATTTAAAAGCCGCGCAATGCGTAATAACTAGCCTTTTTTTCTTTTTCAATTCACTTGCTGCTAAATGTAATAGCATGAAGCATGTAGTTGTGGGGAATTTTCCCTAAATTTTAGTGCAAAGTGCCATCGGTAGATGGTAAGTTATTTTTTTCTCATTATAGTTAAAACTAAAGCCTTTGCTTTTTTTTTACTTTTTACTTTTAAAGTACCACTTATTAACTACCTTATTTTACTTGGTTTACATCATAAATCGCAATTTTTTTACATACTAAAAACTTCAAAGTAATGCATTAATTATTATGGATTCAAATTATTAAGAATAAATTATCAAGATAATTCCAGTGGGGTGTGGCTGGTAACCTTAGATCTGGAGATTGCACCACAATGATGCTATAATAATTTCATCTAGTTGACCGTTCCGTTTCATGTGTCACCAGCGGTAATAAAATATATACAGAACTGTTCAAAGGTATGATTTTTTAGTAATTAACGAATAGATTTCAGACCTTTTCCATTACAATTGATTATTAAATAAACGTTAGTGTGTCTTGTAATTTTATTTTCATTTTGATTAATGTTGTATTATTATTAACAAACTTGGTTTAGCTGTTCCAATAACGTATATTTAAAAATAGCTTGCCGCCCGAGGTATCATTTTATTGTTTTTATTTACATTACATATTTTTCTTAATAATTAAGTATAAGTGAAAATGATTAAGCAGATGGGAAGCATGCAGTATTTCAGGTATGTTAATTAAACTCAGTATATTAGAACTCTCCCTTATCTTAATTTACCGATTCAGCCAACGGTAGTGGCGTTTAATTTATTATATCATCGCTTTTGTTTTAATGTTATAATTTGGCCCAGTTATAATGTTATAAATTGGCGCCTTTTAATGTTATATTTTAACACAAATTCATAAAGTTCGCTAGACGGCTCGGCACCGACATGGGTTATAGGTTAAGAAACAGACGCTTTCATTTTTCTTCTGATCTTCACTTTACCATAATCACACGACAGGGACGCCGATGGCCCACAATCACAATAATTCGCACTACATTTTAATTGTTTTCTACTTGAACTTTCACGATCGAAACCTCCACTCCAACTGCTTGACGTCCACTGCCTAGCTAAAAACTAAACCCCACTTTCCTCACAAAATCACCTCATCCTTTTTAATCGTCGCATATAAATTTCCACGCATAGTGGACATTCCCACGAAAGAAACAGACTTGATATCAAGAAAAAGACGCACACATCCTGTTTTTCAATACGGGACCCTGTTATTCAAATAAGTTTTCTACGCTCTCAATACACAAATGAACTGGTAAACTTAAAAAATGTAGAAATATTTAAACTTGTCTGAACCTCTCGTTACAACCACGATACAAACAACTTTATACCCAAACATATTAGGTTACTTAAAAACTCTTGTAGGTAGCGGTCCGCGAAAATGTTATTATTGTAATAAACGTTTGTCAAATCGCCCATGTAACCTCGATAGAAAAGATAATTAGTGGATTTTTAATATCTTTGTAATACGTTGTAATTTGCGAATGTTTTCGGAAATGTAGGAATGTATGTAATTGATATTTGAGTAAAGTTGAACAGAAAAAAAGGAAACATATATTAGGGTAGTGAAACAGGTGTTCTGCCGAAACTGGCATGAAGAATTGTTGAAAATTTCTATAAGCGCGCTCTCGATGTAAAAATGTCACTAGTTAGTAATTAATTAAGATGTTGTTCAAAAATTAATATGAAACTGCTCCAACATAATAAATTATTTTTTTTTATTATTTTTGAAAAATGGGGGCTGATTGCGGGAGTAAGCATAGTTAGTTTGAAGTCAGAGGAGAAGGCAGTTACAGTTAGAGTGTCAATCGAGCCAGATCGATGGTAGTTAATTAAATACCTCATTGTAAACAGCTTTCCTTAAAATATTTCGCGCGTGTACATTTTATTTTGAATTAGCCAACACGAATTTGTCTTTTCTTTCGGGTGTTTTTGTGTGTTTTTCAAATATTAATCACCCGTTTTTAAAGTTAAATCGCGTATATCAACGATTGGTGTCTGCGATCAATTAAAGGAATGTATATATATATATATATATATATATATATATATATTCAAGTGTAAGTAGGTATTTTTTATATATTAAGGCTGGCAGCAAATAATTTTTACAAGCGTATATAACGAATTAGAAATCGAGCATTGACTTGCAAAGGTATCTGATTAAGCACGTGGGCTCATTAAGCTGAAATCTGCTAAAATGAAAGACAGTACAGGGTTCCCTCGCTCTTGTATTTGTGTGAATTAGTATTGTTGTTTGTTGTTTATGTTTATATTTGTGTAGAGGTGAGGCGCGGGCGAACGGGTACAGGATACCGCTCTGGTTATTAATTATAATGTGCAATTGCAAGTGGGAACATACTCCCGGGTCCAGGTGACCATTAACCACCTCAATTCCTATTTTTATTGTTGTATAGGTGAATGTGTAACCTGAGAAAGGGGTGCTGTATTTTTATAACGCACTCAAACTTATATATCGGTTACGATGTTATGATCTATTTATAACTTAGGCTATGTTTAATGAGTTTTTGTCAGTTTGTTAAGTAGAATTGTTTGCCTAGGAACTCATTTCTCTTTATATGTAATTTAATTGCAATTTTTCGTATGTATTTTGTGCTTTAGTAGTCACTAAACAATTGTGTACGTGTAAATTCCTTGTCTATTTCCTTTTGTCCTTGTATTTACTTTATTATCACCTGTGCAAATTTACTGTTGTATTTTATATGTACCGTAATTTGCCTTATTGTACATGGGCCTTATTTTGTTATTGTGTTTGTGTGTAACTAAACGGCTTTTATTTATTTTTCTCTTAATGCTTTAATTTTGTACGCACTTTAACCGGATTTAATGGTGTTTTGTTATATATTTAACTCTTTTATTGTTTTTTTGTTATTTGATTTATCAATGTACTTGTGCAATTACCTATGTATGAGTAAAGTGGGTTTTATTGGTGGTTCTTTCCCACAATAGTATATTAACGGGCTGAACCACCGTTGCGCAAAGCTCGTTAATTTTAATTTGAGTAGTTTCATTGTTTACCTGCCCCTCATGATGCAACACTTGCCTCATCTAATTCAAATAGTACAACGTACCTACCACTAGACGGTCACTTCGTTTGATCAGATTTGAGGTTTGCGAGTAATTAAATATCAAACTTGCAAATAAATTCTAATCTTTTAATTATTGTCAGGAAAGTCCATGTAAGGTAAGCAATTAATTTGAGTAATAGTAACATCATTGTCAGTAAAGTCAAGATAAATCACTTAGCGATTATTTTGTTCTTGAATTTGCATTCTTGCGATCAGTTCAAAATTACACTTTTCAAGATACGGTAACTGGGGGTCTAGGTATAATATTTTAAACGTCCTAATATTCGAGAAAAAAAGAATCTGCGCCAAATTTTAACCAGACGTGACAATTGGTTAGTGGACTTCTTGAAAAATAAAAAACACTTGGGCGCAATATGCCTTTGTAAATTCATTGTTTGGATTCAGATTTTTTCGCGAAATCCTGACGAGTGACGTGCACGGTGGACGCTTTCATCAGGATATAGGCCTAATGGAAAATCGCTACCAAGGAAAATGGAATCCAAAAATGCTTACCAATTATTGTTGTACCTTAAAAAAAGATGTTCATTAAGCTAAATACTCCAGAAAATCATGTAGAAATACATTTTTATGAGTTAATTGTATATACATTTTATTGTAGAGGAATATAAACTTTGCAATAATTTAAATGCGTTAAATTTGCGAACAGATTTGAAATCAGCAAAAGAGTTATTATGATCAGATCAATTTCACAGAAAAAATTAAAATTTTGTCGACCAGTGATATCAGCTGGGGATTTTACTAGATTAACTATTATTAAACCGCCTTGAAAATAATAAACCAGCACACTCTCTGACGGAGGGAGGGTAACTATCAAAAAACAAATTTACAAAAAGTAAAATATTCACAACTAAAAACTTGACACACTAATTAAATATCTAGTTAAATAATAACCAATCTAACAAAGAAATAATTTTATATTACTATTTAAAGACTGTAATCGTTATTATACATTGAAAATAGAATGTATATGTTTAATCTTATCTTAATTTCAACTACATATGTTAAATTATTGCAATACTGTGATAATAACATCCTTAATTGGCAAAATCGTTTACTTCGAGGTCTAGGAAAAACACGGCAAAAAATCTAAACATCCAAGAGATAAAATTAAAATTAAGACAGTCCATTCTGTCTTTTTTTAATTATAAGACCCCACGACAATTTTGTTTTTGCCTGTTGAAATTATTTGGATGATTATATATTTCAATAGTTTCTCGCTGTAAACGAACGTAATAATTAATAATATTAAACGCATGGTCAGCCACCCCAGACTTTTTTGGTAGATTCAATCCTCAAAATCTCATACGTTCTTTACATCTAGCAACAAAGCTACCTTTTGTGGTTCCAATGTATAATTGTATAATTTTCCACTAGATAACTCTAGTTGATTTGAAGCATCTTTATCCGTTCAAGTAAGTTTGAAAACAGTTCTAATACCATAGTTAATTATTATTTTTTCAATTTTATCCGAAACGCTAAATGGTTCTTGACAGGTACGTCTAACAGGTTTAATTATATTATTAATTTCTTTAACGGAATAACCATTAGCTTCTAATGATATTTTTAAATTATCAGATTCATTTTCTAAAAATTATGGATCAAACATTCGTTTAGATCGATCCATTGGAGCTTTGATTACAATAATTTCTTGATGTGGAGGACGATCCAATAGTATATATATATATATATATATATATATATATATATATATATAATATCTAAAATGATAGACTTCCAGTAGTTTCTTTTACCATTGTAGAACAGCATTTATAAAGTCTAAAAACTCATTTAGTGCTTTTTATCTATGTCTCCAAATGACAAAAGTAAATGCTTTGCCTATATTTATATTTATACTTATATTTAATGCACATATTATACTTAACCTATTAAAGATCTAGGTAACCTTCACTAAAATAAAATTAGATTCTATAGTTGGCTTTTTTATGTAGGTTACATAACTATTATAGCAGGCTTACATTTGCGTTTTCATATTTTATATATTTATTGGACAGCTTAATTAATTTTTCAAAATGATTATCATTTACAGAGGACAATAAATGTCATTGTTATCGAAAAGTTTAAATTTGTATAAAAAATGAATAGAAATATAAGATTACAAACCCAAAAGATAAGTCTTTTAATTATCTTTAGCTGATCTCAAATCATCTTTAATTTTTATTGGGGGGTAAAAACAGTTCTAATACCATGATTAAATAAGATTTTTCAATTCTGTCTGTAACGTTAGTCAGAACCTCAGTTTGATAGTTTATGAAGATACCTGCCCATGTGTATAGGTTTTCAATAAACCTTAAAACTTACTGTTAGATACTGAATGTAAACTTCCATTAGTGTCCTTCCCCAGTAAACTAAATACTTCTATGAAAATCATCTATTGAAAATAGTGCTCTCCAAACAACTGAAGTGTCATCAACAAATTTATACCGAAATAAAACCTTTTGAGTTTTTAGATTCAAATTTTTTACATGTAAAATCGTAAATTGTTACTCATACGTTTTGGAGTAACATCTTTAGTCTTTATTACTTGTCCAGACCTGCAAATTAGAGTTTTCCAGAATGTGTTGCGTCTTCATATTATAATCGGAATGGTGCGGATCGATATCATTTCCTAAGAGTCTTACTATAATATTCTATTTCGCAACAGTAATAATTTTCCTGAATCCCCTGTTCAGGAAAAGCTGTATTGCAATAGAGTCGAGTGTGAGCACGCATCACAATAAGTTCAAAAATGCACGTGCACGTGCGCACACACGTACACAAATGACTTTTATTTTCGAACAGTATACGTAATGAATTTAACTTTCTTCATTTTCTCTGTCCAATTTCATACGCCAAGCTCCTAATCGGAATATTTTCTTCGGTATACGTGATGCTATAGGGGTTTATAGTTAAATCTTGATAGTAAAATCTACTGCAGTAGGCACATAATGGGGCGATTTCACGACGAATGTTGATGTTGCAGTTTTCATAAAACTGTTATAAGGACTGTAACGATATACTGACATTTCTACCAAGTGAATTCATACGAAATTGCCATTTTTACCAACATATACTTCCTATGGATATTATAAAAATGATTGTTACATTAAATAACACAAAAGTGAAAAAGTTTATTTATTAAAAAACAAAACAGTCGAAATGATGTGTCACGGTAATTATAGCTAAGGGTCATATTTGCCAAAACGTCACCAATTCATCGAATGTTCTCATAGGAACTACGTTACCAGCAATACTACAGTTCAAGGATCCGGACTAAATGGAATTCATACAATACTCGCGGAAACATCGCCACCATTTTGAACATTTCATGTGATTATTAGGATTAAGTTTTGTTATTTAAATAAATGTTTGTTTGTTTTTGTTTGGATCCATGCAAGCTACTTGATTAAAATGTACAAAAATGAATTTTACTGGTATTTTTTATCCAATTAATTCAATTTTCTACCGTTAAAAAGAGAATAAAAAATTCTATTAAACAACCTAAAAATCCAATATGGTGTCCATTTCACTTAAGGAAGTTGATACGAGTAGCTCATAAGCAGACACCTTGAATTTTTGTTTGATATCAATTTTAAATTTGTTATCGCAAACAGTGACTTTTATATCAGTAATAAGAAAGTTAACCATGCAATCCCAATCGATCTGGTTTGTTTATACATTATTATATATATATATATATATATATATATATATATATATATATATATATATATATACAGGTGTTTTAAAAAATGTTCCGCTAATTTCTAGGGTAAATACAATATTCAAAAATATCCTTTTTTTTATTATCTCTGAAACGGTTTAAGATACCTAAATGAAATTTAGATCACAAATGCCTTTGATTAGATCATAAAAGATGTGTTGACAAATTTTTAATATTTTGTATAGGAGCGTCGCTAAAGGTGGGGGGGGGGTACCACTTATTTTGCCCCCAAACTTTTTTTTTATGAGGATATTTTAATTTTTTGGAAAAAATAGTATTTTTAAGCAATTTTCCACAAAAAATATACTCTTGATGAAAGTCAAAGAAATTAGTGGTTTTGGAATTACTTGAGGCTTTAGCAATAATGCTGACCGAATTAATAATTAATGATAATATTCCCACCTTTGGGTTAGTGCTCCCCAATGCGCTCTCGATATCGTTGATCGTATTCAAAAAAGAGCGATTAGGCTTATAAATGACCCGTCCTTAACTTCTCACATACAGTCCCTTGAGCATAGAAGGGTGGTTTCAGTTCTTTCTTTGTATTATCGTTATTACAACGGCTATTGTGCTGCTGAATTATATTCTTTGATACCATCTCGGGCTACCTTTGCGAGAAACACTCGGTTCACTCATTCACGTCATCAGTATGCAGTACAAATCTCCACTTGTCGTACCAAACGGGCGCAATCCACATTTTTCTACACGGCTTCTAAACTCTGGAATGATCTCCCTAGTTCCTGTTTTCCTTTCACTTATGATATGAGAAAATTTAAGGTAGCTGTTCATAGGCATCTATAGGCAATTCATTATCCCTCTATCCATCCTCCTAAGTGTTCCTGAGTGCTTTAGCACGATAGGCCTAATTTAGTCTGTTCAGGTCCACAATCATAAAAAAAATTTTTAAATGAATTAATTTCACGCACGAGAACGAACTACCTTAGGGAATAATGATTGTTTCAGAAACAACTATAAGGTAAAAATATTGAAAATTATTTAGAACTTAAAAAGGTTTTAATTGTATGACATTAACACAGAACAGACAAAGGAAGCAACTACAAAAAAAAAACAATGAATAACACAAAACTAACAGAAAATTAAATGTTCGAAATACCCACCATTATCTAGTGAAAATATTATCCTTTGGAGTGGTCGTGGTTCTTGAATTAACATTCTTAAATTATTTTCAACTCTCGCTTGAAGTTCTTCAATGGAATTTATTTCGCGTGAATACACTTTTCCTTTAATTAAACTCCACACATTAAAATCCAAGGATTTAGGTCAGGGGACCTTGGTGGCCAGTGGATAGGAGCACCACACCTCGATCAATCCAACGATTTGGAAAATGTTAGTTGAGCCATCTTCTAGCTTGTTTACTGAAATAAGGTGGAGCACCATATTTCTCCGTAGATCAAGAGGCAAATCTTTTAATAGCGGAAATAAACGATTATCCAAAAATTCATAGTAAACATCACCATTTCAATTTTTCATCAAAAATATGGTATGCAACGAGGTATGAAGCAGCCCATACATTCAACTTAAAATTATGTTGATAATGCGTTACACGTTTAACCTTTGGATTTTCCTATGCCCAGAAGTGGACTGTTATGACTATTAAACATACCTTGTCTAGTAAAAGTTGGTTCATCGGTGAAAAGAATGTTTTTAAAAAATTCAGGGTTCCCTCTCATTCTTTCTTATAATAATTTGCAAAAGTCTCTCCTCAAAAAAAGATCTTCAGGCAATAATTCATGTACTTGCCTGTAGTGAAACACTAGAAACACTTGAGTAACTTGCATTTGCCACATTTCTTACACTTATCGTAGGATCCGCAACTAGATTTAAAATATTTATTTCTGTTTGAGGAATTCTTGCCACTCGTGGTCTACCTGAATTTACCTTTTTTGGTTTAAAGGTTCCAGTCTCACGGCACCGCCTCACTAAATTCAAAAGTGTTTTTGAATCCGGAACACTTCTTCTTGTAAATTTTCCGCATATCTTCTTTTCACTGCTTCAGCATTTCTATAACATTCACCTAATGTTAACAACATATCGGTATAATCACTATGAATGTACATATTCATTTTCAAAGTTTTCAAAAGCGTTATTACTTGTTAAACAAACCGTGTCAGACGAATCTGTCAAACAAAAAAAATCGCGAGTGTGCAGACTTAACCTACTTAATTCAAGTAAATCATATTAACTCAATATTTCTTTTATTTTCTTATTTTAGGTAAAACATGTTAAAACCTCAAATAATTCCAAAACTCTTAAATTTTTTACTTTCAACAAGAGTACTTTTTTGTGGCAAGTTGTTTAAAAAATATTACTTTTGCCCAAAAAATTAATAATATCCCCATAAAAAGAAGTTTGGGGGCAAAATAAGTGGAACCCCCCTTTAGAGACGTTTCTGTACAAAATATTAAAAATTTGTCAACACTATCTTTTATGACCTAATCAAAGGTATTTGTGATCTAAATTTCATTTAGGTATCTTAAACCGTTTCAGAGATAATAAAAAAGGATTTTTGGGGCCACTTTTACAGGGCCGTATCTTCCTAAGGAGGCATTTTCGAACAGATGTTTATTAACCAAACTAACGTTATTTTTTAATATTCTATTTACCCTAGAAATAGCGGAACGTTTTTGAAAACCAAATATATATATATATATATATATATATATATATATATATATATATATATATATATATATATATATATATATAGGGTTTTCAAAGTTAAGTCGACACTATTGCTATCTTCGTTATTATTGGTGCTACGAAGTCGGTTAAATGGGCAAAGAAGTAGCATTTTTCCGCTCGTTACGATGGTGAAATCAAAATGAAAATTGAACATCGTGTTCGCGAGTTATGTCAAAATTTCCATTTTTTAAATGGCACACCAATATGCAATATCCTTAATCGATAGAAAATTAAATTCTGAACGAATAAGTTCCTATGACATTTCACCTAATGTAAAAATGACAAAGTTATTGATCATTTACCAAATTCATCAAGGTGCCTGTGTCAACTATTTTTCTGTATTACCATAGAGCAGAAAATGAAAAGAATATCAGACAATTGAAACAGGATTCTTTATTCTAAGTGATAATAATAATAAGGAACAACAAAACAAAACAAAACTCAATTAGATGCTCGAAAACATCACCCTCTAGCTCCAAGCATTTCTGGGCCCGCTTGTAGACACTTTCAGTAGCCTTAGCAATGTATCTACCATCAATATTATTGATGGCGTGAACGATGCTGTGATGGAGATCCTCAAGGTTATCATATCGCCTGTTGTACACCATACTCTTCACATATCCCCAAAAGAAAAAATCCATTGGAGTAATGTCAGGTGATCGAAGAGGCATACGGATAGGCCCATTAGTTGATAAATATCTGTCATCAAAAAAATTGTTTAATATTGTATCTATCTGACGAACGTTATGGGGAGGAGCTCCGTCTTGTTGGAAATAAATATTTTGCCTATCCATTAAATTTACATCATCCAAGAAGTCTTGGAGTGTGGCAGTTAACATTTCGGCGTACCGCTCACCAGTTAACGTAACCTGATAAAATACTGGACCAACAATTATCGAGCCAATTACACCGCACCAAACATTAACACTGAAGCGTCTCTGCGGGTTACAAGATAGGTACAGCATCGGATTTTCTCGACTCCAAAAATGGCTGTTTTTCCTGTTGAACACGCCCTTATTAGAAAAAGTTGATTCGTCACTCCATACAATTGAGCTCCAAAATCATTATTGGTTCTCATTTGATTAATAAACCAGTGACAAAATTGAACGCGTCTTTCTTGATTTCCTGGTACTAGTGTCTATGTAGGTCGGAACTTATACGGCACAAACTTATACTTTTTTAGAATATTGTGGATGGAACCCAAACATAGTCCATTTTCTTGCACTAAATGATTAATTGAGTTGTTGGGATGTGCTTCAAAATAAGCTAACACATTAATTTCAGTTTCTTCACTAATTATACATTGTTTATTAAATCTGGATTTCTAAAACACGCTCGAATTAGATCTAAATTTACGATACAAAACCAAAAAGTATCTTCTATCCGGCAAATGACGTGTAGGAAACAAATCACTGTAATGCTCACGCGCTCGATAACTGTTTTTTTGACAAACGATGTAACATTCCAACATATCACACTTTTTTGAATGGGTGAAAGGCATTTTTCTATTCAAAAAACACAAACTCTTAACTCTTTATTAGCAAACTTTACTTTGACATATCAATTCTGATGACATTTGTGAAAATGACAAATATTGTTCACGTAATACCGATTAAGGATATTTCATACTGGGTGTGCCATTTAAAAAAATGGAAATTTTTGACATAACTCGCGAACACGATGTTCAATTTTCATTTTGATTTCACCATCGTAACTAGCGGAAAAAATGCTACTTCTTTGCCCATTTAACCGACTTCGTAGCACCAATAATAACGAAGATAGCAATAGTGCCGACTTAACTTTGAAAACCCTGATATATATATATATATATATATATATATATATATATATATATATATATATATATATATATATATATATATATATATATATATATATATATATATTCCAAATGATGCGCAAAAAATTTAGTTTGTGATTCTACATGAAAAATGAGTGTGACAAGTTCCTATAACACTTTTTCTAAAACTCAAAAATAACGGATTTACAGGGCGTCAAAGTTAGATTAAAAATTTTTTTTTTAATAACTTTTTTGTTGGTAATCCGGTTGTTTTAAAATTTGGTACACTTATTACTTATGATCTTTTGTATTATCGTTCAAAAGTTGACATTTTTCCCTCATTGCTAAAGGGATGAACTCAACCTTTCCATCTCTATAACTTTTTGGTTTTTCAGTTTTTGTTATGTACAGTTTCAAAGAATAAAAGGGCGCTTAAAATTACGCAAAAAAGGTTTACTTGTTACATCTCTCTAAAATAAGCCGTTTTCGAGAAAATCTGCTTTTAAAATTGTCTTGCACGCTGTGAACAATAACACACGTTAAATTATTTTCAACGTTTTAACACGGCGTGCTGTGGAAACAAGTGATATGCTTTCCCTGGTAACGATGACAAATGTATAAACAATTTTGACACATTGTAAAGTGTAAAGTGTTAAAGTGTTCAAATGTTTTGTCGGTAATAAAATGTTTGAATTCACCCTGTAGATCCATTATTTTGGATTTTGTGTCAGTTTTAGTGCATGAGACGAAACAGCATATAAAAACACACAATAAAAGGTATACTTAGTGCATACCTCAATTGTAATTATACGAGTTGTGAAGTTTCAAAACCGAAGAAGATGAATAATAACGTTAATTATTCAAATATTGAATTACGTGATATGCATTATTATTATGGTGTGGCTGGTGGAAATGCATCTGCAGCAAGACGGTTGTATAGTGAAGCATTTACGAACAGAATTATTCCACAATCGCGAATGTTCAGTGTCATCCATAGAAAGCTTGGAGAATACGGATCTTTTAAGACAAAACACAACAGAAAAACCAAAAAGTTATAGGTTATTAAGTAAATGGGAAGATTGAGTTTATCCCCTAAGCATTGAGGGACAAATGTCAACTTTTGAACGATAATACAAAAGATCACAAGTAATAAGTGTATCAAATTTTAAGACAACCGAATTACTAATAACAACGTTATTACAAAAAAATTAGTTTTTAATTTTTAATCTAACTTTCACGCCCTGTAGATCCGTTATTTTGAGTTTTCGAAAAAGTGTTATAGGAACTTGCCACACTCATTTTTCCTGTAGAATCGGCAGCTAAATTTGTTGCGCATCATTTCCGGACACCCAGTATATATATATATATATATATATATATATATATATATATATATATATATATATATATATATCATATATCATCTGCCATTTTCAAGTCTTCGTGTTCTGATCCTGGTAACTGAAAATGGCAGATGAGATTATGCGAAACTTCGTCATTTCAACATCGGTTCTTTTAAGAACCGATATATATATATATATATATATATATATATATATATATATATATATATATATATATAGTCGGGTATTGATTATGTTAACACCCATCTCCTCCGAACCTAACAGTTCGAATCAAGTCGAGCACGGATTACCTGAAGATGGGTGGTGCGATCCAAACAAAACGTCGTGATGAAGGAGGTGGTTCCAAAGCAGACAACGTAGGAAGAAAGAGTATGCGTGAGCATGTGCGTGTGTTTGTGTGTGCATATGTATGTGTATACAGGGTGCGGCTTAATGCGTCGAAGTACGATATATCCGTTGTTAAAGGAGATATCAAAAAAAGTTATTTACAAAAATTATAGACAACTTCAAACTTCACATTATAAAATTATTTTCTTATTTACAGGGTGTTACATATTACGAGGGTGAACCAAACATACTTTTTTTTAAATGGGACACCCTATATATTATTTCAAATTTAGATTAAGCTCATCTCTCCCATACTTCCAATATTTCATTACGTTATATAGGGTATTTCAAAAGTTACACTGGTACAGTGTTACGGAGAAAGTGCTATTTCTTTATTATTGCGCCAATTGAATATAAAGCGAGCCAAAACTCGAACACATGATTTTGTCAATTTTTTCAAATGAATCATCCTGTATTTTATTTTAAAAGGTGAAAATACATTTTATGTTCTTTCATTTTTATTAAGCACTCCCTATAGCTAAAATCGTTAATTTCCGAGATATTTTCAATTTAATGGCAGAAAGAGATTTTTAAAAAAAATTCTATTATAACAAGTTAGCCGTGAACAAATAAAAGAGTGACAAATAATTATAAAAAATTCAAAAAACATCGGTTATTTAGTCAAAATTCTTATAAAATTAATTAATTTCATAATGAATGTCCAAAATGTCCACCGAAAACAACAATACAGCATTGTAGTCGATCTTCAAATTCTCGACTGACATTTTTTAACATTTCTACATTAATACTCTGGAATGCTTCTCTTATTCTATTCTTCATATCATCTTGTGTGGTTGGAGGTGTTTGATACACATGGTTTTTCACATAACCCCACTTGAAGAAATCAATTTTACTTTTACTTTACTAACGAGTTGGCCATGCAATGGGTCCTCCTTTTCCCACCCATCTTCCAGAAAAATGGGTATAAAGATGATTATGAATTAATTTGGTGTGATGTACCGGAGCGCCATCGTGTACCACCTACATTCTTTGACGAATATTAAGAGGAACGTTTGCCAACAGTAATGGCAAATGATTTTCTAAAAAGTCCAAACAAACCTGACCATTCATTGTTCCATCGAAAAAATGTGGTTTAATTACGTGATCTCCAACTATACCACTACAGACATTCAAAGACCACCTAGTTTGACTATGAGTTGCTATAAGATGGGGATTACTTGTCGAATAATAATGGAAATTGTGTCTATTCACAGTTCCATTTTTATGAAACGTGGCTTCGTCTCCAAAGTGGACAAAATCAAAGAAATCCGGCTGATTGTGGATTTGTTTTTGAGCCCATTCACAAAAAGCAACCCTTCTGGGATAGTCATCTTCAAATAACTCTTGATGCAACTGGATATGGTATGGATGCATCTTATTTTTACGCAGTGTTCTTCGGACGGACCTGTCATTAATATCATGCTGGCGCGAGATTTCACGTGTACTAACATGTGGATTATGCGTAACTTCAAGCAGCACGTTAAATTCATTTTCCTCGTTAAGTACAGGTTTTCTCCTTTCCTTTTTTTCATAAACTACTGAACCTGGACGATTAAAACGATCTACTAACCTTTCCAACGTTATTTTCTCGGATTATCTTGGTGCGGGATACTCTTAGTAAATTCTTTGTGCTAATATACTATTTTTCATACATTCTCCCAGTACCCATACCATGTCTGTTAATTCCTCAACAGGAAAGTTCATTTAAAACAGTATTTAAGTGTTTACAAATTAATAAACACTACACAATCTCAAAAAAGTTTGTTAAACGACAAGCTACTAATTATTACTGAATAATCTCTATATGTCATTTGTTCACGGCTAACTTGTGATAATAGAAATTGTTAAAAAAATCTCTTTCTGTTATTAAACTGAGAATATAATTCACATGTCACATGGTTCATTTTTGATTACTTTTATTAGTTAAAATACAAAAACAAAATCGCAGAATAGGCTATCAAATCGGTGATAATTTTATCACCGCTTGTTGACTGTCACATGTCATCTTGCAACTGTAATATTTACTATCAAATATAACACGTGTTATGATTAATAATTGATGATATCACTCGTTAAAACCTGTAGAAAATTGAACTCGTTCAATTTTCATCGGTTTTAACTCGAGCTATTACCGATGATAATCATAACACTAGTTATATTATCCCAGAAAGTATCTCAGAAATTAACGATTTTAGCTATAGGGAGTGCTTAATAAAAATGAAAGAACATAAAGTGTATTTTCACTCTGTGTGAATATAAAAATTGTAATAGTAATAGGCAATCCCAAGTTGTTTTCCTGGATGAGACCTACACAATAAGTAAGAATAGTTTAAAGAAATAATGGGAAAAAACCGCGGGACATGTCACAAATCAGGAAGACATTTGTCACGAAATCTATAGATTACCACAATAATATACATGCGGCGCTTCTTGAAAAGTACTTTGTGGAGTCCCATCATTAGTTGTTATGGATAGTGCTTCCTACCGCTACCGACTAATTGCAGAAAGTTCGGTAATTAATTGAAAAAAGAACCGGATTATTTAGTAACTGGAAGATAATAAAATAAATTTTGATGCCTCATTAACAAAGGCAATAAATAAACAATCGAATAAACATATCGTTTTTTAAAAGCTGTTGCAAATAAAATACGACCCACGCGAATCATTTTTGATAATATTATCTAAAAAACCCTACTTCAGAATAAACACTAACTAAATAATTCACATTTTGAAAATAAAAGAATGAAGTCGAATGATACATACATGCAACGGAAACTTTTACAAGACTTTCTCACTGAATGAAAAATTAAAATTGATGCTCAAGAAAGTGATTTCATTATAAATAAAAACTTCTATTTTATTGCGGTAACTGAAACCTAGCTTAACCCTAACTTTCCTTCATAATTAATTAGTCTACCCAATTATTAACTTTTTAGATCAAGTCGACAACTAGGGGATGTTTTCTGTACATTGATTTCAGATACAAATGTAACAAGGTCACTGCGTGTTGTCAGATAACGAACCTGACCAACTATGGATGATCACTACTCTCAATAACTTAAAAATCGGATTGATAGTATTAAGCGAACGCTAGAGCGGAAGCTTATTGTTTTCGTCACTGCATTTATTACTCGCTCGTTTGTCCGTCCATGATTTTTTTGTATGCGCTCTAACTTTTGATAACAGCTATAACAAGTAGTATGAGTATGCGACTACAGCGTGCGTTTTACATACAAGGTGTTGTTTGCGACACCAATTCTGCAACGGCTTACGGCTGTTTTAAAGACATCCCATACTTCCGATTGCATGTCTAAATTTACACGGAAGCCGATGATATAGTAATCGGTGGTGATGCATTAATTTGTTTTACACCAATCCTACTCATTTTTTTGAGCTCATTTTACAACTGTTGGCCAAGTTCCGCCAAGATCAGCCATGATGTCTGGAAAAGTGTGTATGTATGTTAGTATCCACAATATCTCCAGAACAAAAACACTTACGTACTTGAAATTTTATGTATTTAAGCTTGGTTTCATTTGGCTTAGACCTGATTGAATTTTGGGAGAAATATACTAGGGCCACTTTTTGGTTTTTATCAAATATTTCTAAAACAGCTACATATTTCAAAGATATAAAAATACCTAGATATAGACCTTAAACATATAGATTAATTACGTTTTATGCAATGTTTTGATATGACGCGTAATTTAGCGGCAAAAATTCCTAAAGTAGAATTTTTTCAATATCTGAATAACGATTAATTTTATAAGAAAAAGTGTATACGTATTTTTTGAAAGAAAATTTTATTTTACATACATTTTCTTTTTAAAGTTTTTTAATGTAAAGCGAAATAAGTATAAAAATTGATTGAAAATGCTGAAACTGTGTTATCGATATTTATGTATTTATGTCTATGAATCTCTATCTGACATGAAGTTTTAAACGTCATTCTGACATTGATTATTGTTTTTGTTTTTACAATGTTGCCTGTTTCCGTTATGAATGTATAAAAAGGTGTTGCTTAGTTATCCTAGCATCTATCACCCTAGCATCTAGATGTCTATTATCCTCTGTCTTTCATGAAGTTTTAAATGTCTGTTTGACATGGATTATTGTTTTTACGTTGATATTTTCAGAAACGACTAAGAAGAGGAACTCGTTCCTTGATCTGCGCATGCACCTAAAACACTTTTGGTTTAATGAAAGTGGTACTCAAATAGCATTTTCAATGTCAAACTGGCAGAGCACCTTTGGGCTAGTGGTAGAATGGTTGCCTACATCGCCTTTGGTGCGGGTTCTATTCCCAATCAATGTAACCTTTTTTTTTTGTTTAGGTTAGAGTAGTTCTTCGTTTAGCCCTATATCATTGCCATTATATTGCAATAGAGCTAATACAGGGTATCGCGAAGAACGAATATGTCAAAAACATCATTAAGCCGAGCGGTTGAAATGAAGCATTTCAGAAGTCGTAAGGAGAACGTACAAGAGCCATTAATTCAACAAATTGTATGGATTGTTATTGCTCACGATGAGGAGTCCGATGAAATATATTTTGTAACAGACAGTGGCAGTGCGAACAGTGATTACGGTAATAGTGTCTAGCGAATTTTTAAACATTTTCTGATAGTTTTATGGCAAACTTAAAATATTTTAGCTGCACTGTACAATATCTACTTTTCTGTATGAATAAGAAGTTTGGTTGATTAAAAATTGTATTATATGACATTTTTAAAGCGTTTTAGTTGTAATTGTTTAACTGTTTATATTAAATTTGTATTCCTATAAAATGTATTTTTATGTTTTTTTTTATATTTGTATATCTATATAAAATTGGTGTTCAATTGTTCAACATGTATATTCAGTCTATAAAAAAAAAATAATTTCGTGTAAATACGTTATGTTTGTATACTACCGTTTATTTAATAACTCGTAATGAAAAGCAATTGCAAGTGATCTTTCATATGGATGCACATAGTAACCAACCAGGTTACGAATGCCGATATACAAAATACGGATGTTTGTGTATTGGATGAGAAAATTTCCGTCCATCTTTTCAGCTGTGGGAGGTAATAAAAATGGTATGTTTTCCGTAATTCCAAATTTGACGAGAAATGCTACTAACCACAGCATACTACAATTCCAATTCCACCATATCCTGTCAATATATTTTGTCAAAATTAGTTTTAATTTTTTAATACATTTTATGTTCCTGTCGTATTTCATATGTATTTTTAATGTCTCTAAATGAAACGTTCGAATTTATTTATTTACAAAATAAAATCACACTTTTACACTTATGCCATAAATACTATTATGCACGGTTGTGATTTCTCGTTATAACATAAGATCCATTTAATTGATCAATTATCGTTGTTCGCATTTAATTTTTTATGCCTTCAATCAACGACATTAACCAATTACTATTGTTTATAATAATATAGCCCTATAATAGAGTATAAATATCTGGTGTGGAACCACATACGACCTTCCAACCTACAAAATAAAAGAAATGAAATAATTTTAATAAAATTTCTTTTAGGATAATTATGTAACCACTTTTATAGGAAGTTCACTACGAAAATAGGCAACATTGTAAACGCAAGAACAATAATCTATGCCAAACAGACGCTTAAAAGTTCATGACAGACAGAGGTTAATAGACATCTAAATGCAAAATTACATTAAAAGAAATGAAATAATTCTAATTTCAATTTTTTTGGCATAATTATGTAACCTCTTTTTTATACATTCATAACAAAAACAGGCAACATTGTAAAACATAAACAATAATCTATGTCAGAGTGACGTGTAAAACTTCATGTCAGATAGAGATCAATAGACATACATACATATTAACGTAAAAAAAAATTTAAGTACGTAGGTATTTTCGCTCTGGAGTGATCGCAGTTACTAACATACACCCGCACACACAGACATCCAGACATGATGGCCGATCTTGGCCTAACGTGGTCAAAAGTTGTAAAATGAGCTAATAAGTCGGTAATAACCTACATATGTATATGTAGGTTGAAAAGTAAATATTGGGTGTGGAACACCACACGGCCTTCCAACCTACAAAATGGAAATTAAAAGAAATTTAGGATAATTAAGCAACCTCTTTTACAAGAAGCTCATTACAAAGATAGGCAACATTGTCAACGCAAAAAAAATAATCTATATCAAACAAACGTTTAAAACTTCATGACGGACAGAGGTTAATAGAAATTTAGATGCTAACATAAATTATGTCAGATAGAGATTAATAGACATAAATACATGTTAACGCAAAAAAAATTCCAAAGCCGCCCGCTTCTATAAAAATATGGATAATATAGCTTTAGCATTTTCAATCACATTTATTTCGCTTTACATTAAAAAACTTTATGAAGAAAATTTATGTAAAATTAAATTTTCTTTGAAAAATACGTCTATACTTTTTCTTATAAAATTAATAATAATTCAGGCAATGAAAAAATTTTAACCAACACTTAAATTCTAACTTAGGAATTTTTTACCGCCAAATTACGCATCATATCAATAAATCTCATAGAACATAATCAATCGATATTTTTAGGGTCTATATCTAGGTATTTCTATATCTTTGAACTATGCAGCTGTTTTAGAAATATTTGATAAAAAACAAAAACTGCCCCTTATAACCCCATCCCTGGATTTCTCCCAAAATATAATCAGCTCTAAGCCAAATGAAAACAAGCTTACATACAAAATTTTAAGTACGCAGGTATTTTTGTTCTGGAGCTATCGTAGATACCAACGCACACATACACGCACGAACGCACCCACGCACGCACGCACTCACAGACGCACGCACGCACTCTCGCACGCACGCACACACGCACGCACGCACGCACCCACTCGACCATCCACCCACCCACCCACACACACACCCACCCACCCACAGACCCACACACACACACACACACACACGCGCACGCACACACACACGCCCGGACACACGCGCGCACACACGCGCGCACACACGCGCACACACACGCGCACACGCGCGCACACGCGCACACGCGCGCACACACGCGCGCACACACGCGCACACGCGCCACACGCCACAACGCACACAAACGCGCCACACGCGCGACACGCGCACCACAGCGCACCACACGCGCACACACGCGCACACACACGCACATACGCACACGCACACGCACACGCACACACACACACACACGCGCGCGCGCGCACACACACACACATTCTCGATTCAATATCTATGCAATCTCCTAGTTTCACTGAACGACCACAACCCAGCAATGGGTCATACCTGTATTTTCTGGAATGACCGTGACCTACCGATGGGTCACACCCGCGTTATATCAAAGTTGTAAACAGACATCGCATAAAACCTAAAACTATCACCGGTGGGTCATAGTAATCGAATAAGACAGTAAGTCACACTTATTACACAGATAGTAACAAAAAATCTAATTATTTTAATTAAATCAAATGTTCAAAACGTTCACCGTTTACATTTAAAGAATAATACTATTCTCGAAAGCGTTCCGAACATTTTCAAAGACTTGTGGTGTTAAATTTCTACATTCCGCTATGATTCGATTATGCAAATAATCAAGGGATTATGGTGGTGTCCTGTAAACAACAGACTTCAAATGTCCCCATAAAAAGAAATCCAGTGGGGTCAATTCTGGGGAGCGAGCTGGCCATTCAATAGGACCCCTACTATCTATCCATTGGTCTGGAAAAACGGTATCCAAATATTGCCTTACTTCTAAACAGTAATGAGGGGGGAGCTCCGTCTTGCTGAAAGTATAACTGATCCTCCTGTATTTAATCTAAGTTTTCTTCCAAGCGCTCATTGATAAGAGGATGTATTAATTCTTCCAAAAACTCTAGAAATCTAGGTCCAGTTCAAGTTTCCTGGTAGAAAATTGGACCAATTATTTGGTTATTAACAATTCCAGTCCATACATTAATTTTTTGGGGACGTTGCGTTTTTCCTTCTCGGAAAACGTGGGGATTAACATCGCTCCAATATGGACAATTGTGTCTATTCACTAAATCATTTAAGAAAAAACAACTTTCGTTACTGAAGCAAATATTTTTATTTTGCAAAATCATGCCTGTCATAGTTTCACAAAATTGGACTCTTCTGTCGAAGTCATCGTTACCCAACTCTTGATGAAGCTGTATTTTCTAAGGGTTCATTTTATTTAACTTTAATATTTTATTGCACGTTGATTTTGCCACTCCCAAAGTTTCTGATAATTTTATAACTGAACGCTGTGGGCCTAAATTTACGTAACCAAGAACTGCCACTTGCATTACTTTGTCTCGTGCAACACGATTATTCCTATCACGTTTTTTATTATTTACCGATCCAGTTTGAAAAAGAATTTGTATTAGGTTTCTTACATAAACAGCAGATACATTTTTGTTGGGATGGATTTCGTTAAATAATGTTGCCGTCCGCAAATAGTTTCTGTTTGCACTCCCACATAAAACTACAATTTCAGTTCTTCCTTTCAAACTGTAAACCGTTTTTCTTAAAGTTTATTAGGTATTTAATTTACACTAAGTCTAAATTTTTCGAAAACTTTTGTACTAACGAGTAAACGGAAGTGACACAAGCAATATTATTTGACAGCTATTATTTTTTGCTTATTGCGATATTGAATATCTGGTGCCTGAACCTTTAGCTGTAAATATCTTACAAATTTCATTATATTGAATATCTGGTGTCTGAACCCTTAGCTGTAAATATCTTACAAATTTCATTATATAATTAAGTCATTTTTTTACATACAGATACTAAACAAAATAAGCTCTTTCAGAATATGTTAAAAAAATACAGGGTGTCCTTTAAATTTTTGGACCGGGGGTGGCTGGGAGCGGCGAATATCACGTTGGGGTGGTATCTCGTATACTATTAATTTTGCCCCTGCTTCCTTAATGACATTCCAAAATGTCACGTCGATATCTTTTACAATACCAGATATAATTCCATTTAAAGTTTTCACGCAGACACTTGATATAATATAATATAATTGAATGCGTGTTCGTGTATTTGCTTGTGTGTTGGCATATTGACGCGTTCAATTGTTTGGGTGCTTACTTGATCGCTAGTTTCTTTGTATGCATGTGCTCGTTTGCTACAGGTTTTTTTGTATGCTTTAGTTTCTTTAGCATGTTCTTCCTTGTTTCGTTTATGTTTGGAGTGTTTGGGAATTCGTAAGTGAATGTTTGTGTGTTTATTGAGTAACTTGATTCTTTACTTGAACGAGGTTGTTCGTTTGCTGGTTTATCTGTTTGGTCCGCTTACTTGTTTGTTAGTTTCTTTGCGTGTTTGAAATTGTAGTGTTTACTAGTTTACTAATTTCACTGTTTGCATGTGCTTGTTTGCTACTAGTTTATTCATGATTTTGGTTCTTTGGTATGTTTTATTCCTTGTTCCGGAGTTTATAGATTGATGTTTCTGTATGTGTTGAGCAACTTGTATCTTTGTTTGCGCAAGCTTGTTTGTTTCCGGGTAACTTGATTCAGCCGCTTACTTTATTACTGGTTTTTTTTGTTTGCGCGTTTGTGTGTTCACGTATATTGCTTTTTCCTTGTGTGCTATTTTCTTTGCTTGGGTTCTATTTGTTTGCACTATGTGATTCTTGGATATTACTTTCTTTGTCTTGGGAGTTGCGTGTTTGCATTAATTGGGCACAAAACAAGGAACTTTGAAGCAAAAACATGCGGTTTTGATATGCAGGTGCAAGATGAGAAATTCACAATGTCACAATGACATTAAGCCAAAACGACACACGGAAACAAAATGTAGATCATTTTTTTAATTGAGGTTATTACATACTTTTTTGCTCGCTTAGTTTTTTTTTCAAAAATTGCAAAATTTGATGACTGAATAGAGAAAATGACAAAAAAGTATGGGTGCTATTTAAAAAAAAATTGGTCACCATAGCAACAAAACAAAAGAAGATATCAACAAACTAAAAAAACTGAAAACATGCATGGTAATGAACAACTTCTATATTGAACATTTGTTTGTAACTTTGCAAATAACAAAGTTAACGCCATTTGATACTTTTGTTGCACCCTGTATATATATATATATATATATATATATATATATATATATATATATATATATATGCACACACTAAGTGACATAGAAAGAAGAACACCCAGTAATAATGAATATTATGTAAAATTTATTTGGGAATATGTTTGTTTATGTTAAGATCAAAAACTATAAATTTTTTAGCCATACTACTGTAACGGTTTTTGCGTTAACCTCTTTCAAAGACATTTACGATCACGTAGCCTTAAAATCATTTGTAACTACAGTTGTCATTTAAGACGTGTGAAACACGTTACAAAAAGCTTCATTAATTGAATCACGATGCCTCGAGTGCGAAGACGCCAATATATATATATATATATATATATATATATATATATATATATATATATATATATGTTTCTATTACCTTATACCTCCAGAGATGAAATAACTAGTTCAAATAAACCAATTAGAAAGTCCATCAAACCTGCTCAAACCTGCGTACTAAGGGTTACATGAATAACTGACAATTAGAAGCAGCCAGTTGATAATTTTTTTCTTCATCTTACACATCCTACTTCTATTATGCGAGCGCTATAGAGGAAGCTTATGATTTTCGTCACTGGATTTCTTACTCGCTTAATCGTTCAGCCATGATTTTCTTCTTCGCGCTCTAACTTTTGATGAAATTGAAATGCGATGGTGAAATTTTCACATATTAAATAATAAAGCTTGAAATATGTAGCCAAATCCCCCCGTAAACATCGGACATATGGGCAAAAGGGTCTCCAAGCAAGCTTGTCTATGGATTCTAACAATATTTTGCTTGTCTGTTTGATAATTGTGAAACTAGTAAAAATTGCTTGGAAATATATACAATAAAGATAAATAAATCAGACAAATTGGCAATGACCACACTGATCGTACATATTATATATTATACGTGATAATATGTTACCACCAAATGTGGTTTCTTCGAAAATATCGCATTTGTGTATATGGGTTACTTAACCAAGCTTAAAGGCCATTGATACGATCATAAAATGCCGCAGTAGCATACTTTTTTTTTGTATTAAACATTTTCAAATAGCAATTGTTATCGCGAAAGAAAATATAATTAAGGGTTTTTTTTATATCTTGATAATAAGCCGTGATTTGATAATGTTTTTCGGGATATTTTAATTTATGTAAGAAATATTTGAATGTACGAAACTGGTAATTGAATAAGGGTTGAAAAGAAAAAGAAAAACATATTTAGGGTAGAAAACAGGTGCCCGTTCGAAACTGCCTTTACCGAAGTAATGTAGCTAATCGTTGAAGATTTTCATACGCACATTCTTTGTGTAAAACGTTTAATAATTAATTACGTCGGAACATACCGTAAATCAAAAGACATCTTTGTTTGGTACTAGGAAAGTCGTAGCCGATAAGGTTTGTTAAGAACGAATGCATATTTAAAAAATGAATACTTCTTGTAGTAATAAATATTGAAAACATTCCCATGTAATTTTTTTTTTTTTTACTTTTAAAAACGGGAGTGAATTTGGAGAGTAAAATCGGCAGTTGCAGTTGGAGTTTTGATCAGCCGGATCGATCTGATGGTTTAATTACAAACCCTCACTGTAAACCGTTTTGCATATAAATATTTGAGCGTGTACATTTTAATAAAACTAAAACCGGGAATTTGATTTTTTTTTCTTTTATTAAACTAAATATTCGGGTTTTAATAAGCAGGCGCGTAAATAATATATCTATAAATGATCGCTATCGTCTTGGGTTTAAACGGCGTACCTTAAACCATTAAATATTGGTGAATAAGTGGTTAATTGAAGGATTATAGTATTCAAACGTAAGTAGGTATTTTAATGCAAATTAAAGCTCGCAGCAAACAATTCAACAGGCCTACGTAACCCATTAAAACTCAATTACCTTGCAAGAAGTATCTATTTAATTACGCACACAGGCTCATCAAGTTGAAATCTGTTAAAATAAAAGGACTCTGCAATTAGATAGTATCGCGCCCGTCCTCATTGCCAGTATGACTTGGTATTGTTGACTGTTTATTATATTTGTGTAAGATGTGGACAAACGTGGCGCGATAGACCTTCATTATAGACGAGACCGGGGTCTACAGACACGGATCCAGATGGCCTTAAAACACCTCAAATTCCATCTTCACTGTTCTTATTGTTTTGTATAGATGAATGTGTAAGCTAAGAAAGAGATGTATTTTCTAACGCAGTCACTCAAGATTGTGTACCGGTCACTTTGTGATAATTTATTTGCACGTTACCCTTGCAATGCTTTGTTTTTTTGTGTCTTTGATTCAATTTGCTTATTTAGAATTGTTTGTCTACGAACTATTTTTTCTTTATATGTAATTTATTGTAATTATACGTATGTGATTTGTGCTTTTATTATTCACTATACAATTGTGTATGGTTCTTGCCTAAGCTTAGTTAAACTGCATGCATTGCAGTTACCTTATTTTACCTGTTTAATTTTTCCGTTTGTTGTATTTTATATGTTCCGTAATCTGCATTATTATTTTCTTATTTACTTAAAGACCGGCATAATTGGTTGTATAGGGCCACATGTTTGGTATTACAATTTTTATTGATTTATTTATGACATAATTGTGGGTGTGATTACACTGTTTGTCTTTTTATTGTGTTTATGTGTAGCTAAACTGCTTTTTATTTTTTTTTTTGTTCCTTAATCTTATATTTTGTACGCACTTTAACCTGATCTAATGGTGTTTTGTTATATGTTGAACCCTTTCATTGTTTTTTTTTTGTTAGGTGATTTATTAATGTACTTGTGCAATTACTTATTTCTGAATAAATTGGGTTTTCTTGGTGGTTCTTTCCCAACTTAGTAAATTAACGGGTTGAACCATCATTCCGCATTAATTCTAATTTGAGTAGTTTCATTGTTTACCCGTCCCACATGATGCAACACTTAACTTCATTAAAACCTATCTCATTTACGAACACGGCGTCGCTTACCACTAGACGGCCAAATCTTTTGATCAGATTTGAGGTTTGCGAGTAATTAAATGTCAGACTTTTAAATAAATTCTAATGTTTTAATTATTGCCAGGAAATTTTTTGTAAGGCCAGCAATTAATTTGAGTAATAGTAGCATTATTGTAAGTAAAGTCAAGATACATTCCTTAGCGATTGTTTTGTTCTTAAATTTGCATTAATGCGAATAAATTCAAATTACACTTTTTAAGATAGGGTACTTGGGGACGCTACAGTAGGTATATGAAAATTTTGTGTAATGCATTTTTTTTAATTCATGGTTTAAGGTTGAGAAATACTCTGTATATTGTATCAATATCCAGACTAATCAAGTAGATAATTACAAGGAGAAGGCTGTAAGAAAACTGAAATTATTTAAATAATTGATATACCTAATAATTTGCTTAGAACGTAATTACATCACAGTACATGTCTACGAAAAGATACGGTATTTAAACCCAAGAAAGGGTTCAAGTTTAGGTCAATGTCGAAAAATATACTTTCTTCCCCAGTAAGCTTATAGTATTTAGCCCACGTTCATTTAATTAATAATGTTAAATAAGAAAGTGGAATTAACTTCATGATATTTATTAATATCTTAATGATCATTGCCTAATTGAAAAAATAACTCTCTAAGCAGAAAGTTTGATGTCTATATTTAAGGATTTGTAATTAAATTTAATTGCTTAGTAAATAAATGGCCAGTTTAACCCATTCATACACTTTAGTACGTGTTTAGTTGTTACAAAAAAAAACATTCATAAAACAAATATTCATCCGTAATACTCCACGTCAATCCTTAACAAGAGCCACCAATTTGTTTTATATTTACGCAATACAGCTATTGACATAAACAATGAAAAAATCAAATTTATTGTTGTAGCAAATTCATTGAAAGATGAACCCCTGATAAACGCATTGAAAATTTACTGTAGCCATAGATTGTTCGTCAAGTTCAATGACTCCCCATCGATCCACCCTAACAGCCCACAGGCCTCGCCTAGCATTTATTAGCCTTTCCAGCCTGTAGTTACACTTGAAAAAATATCAAAACAATAATTTCTTAACAATGCCCAACGCTACGATATTATCATCTGAATACTTTTTACTTCTGACTTTTCGTTACATTATGTAACGAGCGGAAGACAAACTATCCTCACCTAATAACGAAGCCAAAGTTATATTTTTATAAACAGATCTTAACGTAGATGCTAACTAGAGAAAACGTTATATAGGTCAATAGGTGAAAGGAACACGATAATAATTTCAAATATTTATATTGTTTGAATGTTTTGCTAACAATACTTAGACCAAAGTATTTGCGCTTTACGCAAACAAAAATTCCTTAAACTGTGATTTGATGAAAATTGGTTAACATTTCGGTCTGATCTAATTTATGTACTAGAGAATAACCATTATTAGTCTATATTTTCATTCGAGATAGTTTGTTCGAAAGTTAAATTTTAGTGGCGACATCACTTCAATTGTAGCGTTGTTGTATTCAACGTTTTCTCCAGCAGAAGGTTACCTCTTTATACTGAAACGTGTTAACAAACACAATTTATGTGCTTCTAATTTGTTTTGCTTAACTTTATTTCGTTGTCAGAATTCTCCCACCTAGAGCTCATTTTCTAATAGATTTGTTCGGGTTATCCATTAATAGCTTTTAAATGCATACGCATATACATGCACTTATGTAGGTTGCAAACGATTTCTTTCACCAACGCTAAATCGACTTATAAGCTCATTTTACGCGACACGCGACGCGCGATACGTGACACGTGATGCGCGATGCGCGACACGCGACACGCAACGCGCAACGCACGATGCACGACGCACGATACACGACACACATCACACAACCCGCAACCCGCAACACGCAACACGCAACAAGCAACAAGCAGCACGTATCACGCAGCACGCATCACGCAACACGCCCCACGCAACATGCAACACATAACACAACACACAACACACAACACAACACACAACACACAACACAACACACAACACAACCCACAACACACAACACACAGCACACAGCACACAGCACACAGCACACAGCACACAGCACACAGCACACAACACACACCACACCCCACACGGCACACGGCACAGGGCACACGACACACGGCACACGACACACGAAACACGTCACACGACACACGACACACGACACACGACACACGACACACGATACACGACACACGACACACGACACAGACACAGACACACACACACGACACACGACACAGACACGACGACACGACACGACACACGACACACGACACACAACACACGACACACACCCACCCACCCACATACACCCACACACACACACACACACACACGCACGCACGCACGCGCGCACACGCGCACACGCGAACAAGCGCACAAGCGCACACGCGCACGCACACGCGACACGCGCACACGCGCACGCGCACGCGCACGCACACGCACACGCACACGCACACGCACACGCACACGCACACGCACACGCACACGCACACACACACACACACACGCACACTCACACAACACACACACGCACGCACACACGCACACACGCACACTCGCACACACGTACACACACGGCGCACACAAGCACACGCACACACACACACACACACACACACACACCCACGCACGCACGAACGTATCGTAATAATTGTTTAGGGGTAAGAATCACTGGTGTTCGTGTTGTTATACCCAAGATACATTAATACACATTAAAAAAACCAATTAAGGATAATGTAAGCCAAACAGAACTACACAATATCTTTTGGTGAGCCTTATAAGTATTATTATACTGTTATACAAAGAATCGTAATGAAAGAAGCAAGCATAAATACGGAAGCAGGTTTCGAATGTAGGTAGCGTAAGGCAAGTGATAACCAAGTAAGGTAAAAATGGAAACGGATCATCATTGTTCAATCTGTCCTACAAGTAAGATTGTTACGTTACGTTACGTACGACTACGGCAGCTTTTGACTTAGCTCACGACCTTTAACTTTTAAGCTTTAATACATATATTGCCCTATTCATTTACAATGCAAAATAAATATGAGATTTATTTTAAGCTAAACAGAAATGTAACGATATAAAATATAATCATTAACCATACAATAAACGAAGTACTCGTATACATAACAAATTAGGCGTATAACATAAAGCAAATTCCCAAACGGAAAAACGTAAATAAAGCTTTCCATGCATATCTTTCTAATAACACAAGAAAACTGGAAATTCTGTAACAGGACATGGGGGCGGCGGTACGACCATTGGACGGCCGTGTGGAGAGGGTGGTAGGTAAATACGGAAGTTATCTGTAGGTTGCTTGAAATCGAAAATAAGGGATGATCACGTTTATTTAAACTTTCGGTGCATATATATATATATATACATATATATATATATATATATATATATATATATATATACCGGGTGTCCAAAGCGTCACGCGACGAAAGATTGTGGCTTCGCTGTTGATTTTTCATTAAAATCATTTATACAAAAGTTATATTGTTCCAATACGTGCACAACTTAAAAATATGTTAGCACCTACAGGGTGATTCGTAAAAGTAGGGGGGTATAAACTTTTTTATTTTAAATGGAACACCCTGTATATCGTTACTTTTTTGGATAGCCTAATGAATAAGCTTTTTAACGATGTATACATTTGTAGATATAAAATGCAACGTTGCCGAGTTATTTAACAAAAATGTATTTTTTTCTGAATGCAAGGTTAGCAATAAAAATTTATTTTTGGTTTGTTATCTAAGTTGAGACAAATTAGTTCAGGGATCTAGTTAAGCATCAACATCGATGGAGTCTCAATGTTCGGGCGGGTAATTGCGAACCAACATACTACCATGGATTAAAGAAAACGTGCCATTCGCTAATGAGGAAGTATGGTTCCAACAAGATGCGCTTCAGCACATTCGGCTCGTGATGTGACGGAGTTTTTAAATCAGCAATTTCCTTATCGTTGGATAGGTCGTTATGGGCCTATCAGGTGGCCAGCTAGATCACCGTATCTGACCTTCATGGACTATTTTTTAAGGGGATTAAAATGAAGATTATAGAACATCGCCGACTACTGCAGAAAACATGAGGGAAAGAATTCAACAAGCGTTTCGTAATGTAACCCAACAAATGTTGCATAATTTACAACGTTCCTGCAGACGATTGAATCAGTGCATTGAGAAAAGAGGAGGCTTGTATGAACCTTTTTAAGTGAACATTTGCATGTTTGACTTACCCACGTCTTGTTCTTGATAATTGTTTGTTTATTATTTCTATATTATATTGTTTAGTTTATTGTTAAACATATTTAATAAAATTAATTATTACTATTACTAATTTGGTATTGTGACTTGAAATCATGGCACTCTATTAAATCGTTACGTTGTAAAATAATTATAAAAGAATTAAAAAAAAGGAAATATTTCAAAAACTATAAATTTTAGCGGTATCAATGTATTTAGATAAAAGTTAGGTCTTTAAGGGGTACGATTCGTCCATATCAAAATATACAGGGTGTTCCATTTGAAATAAGCGAATTGATGTACGTTGAACATGCTAAAGTTTCACACGGAGCCTTCTCGCTCCTATTCAATATGTCAATAAAACGTTTACATCTTTTCAAAGCCTATACCTAGCTTAATTGTACCCTGAACTAATTTGTCTCAACTTAGATAATAAACTAAGAATTAATTTTTATTGCTAACCTTACATTCAGGAAAAAATACATTTTTGTTAAATAACTTGGCAACGTTGCATTTTATATGTACAAATGTATACATCGTTGAAAAGCTTATTCATTAGACTATCCAAAAATGTAATGATATACAGGGTGTTCCATTTCATATAAAAAAGTTGATACCCCCACCCCCTACTTTTAGGAATCATCCTGTAGGTGCTAAAATATTTTTAAGTTGTGCACGTATTGAAACCACATAACTTTTGTATAAATGATTTTAATGAAAAATCAATAACGAAGCCACAATCTTCCGTCGCGTGACGCTTTGGACACCGGTGTATATATATATATATATATATATATATATATATATATATATATATATATATACAGGTGGCCCACCACATTCGCCTCGGTTTTTCTACGAGAAATGAAAAGGGTTGGGAAATAATTTTAGCGCAGTCATATGTGGGTTCTTGAGGAGCATATTCTAAAATTATTTTGAATATACGGGGTGGCACAAAAATAAAGTACATATCAAAGTTATATTTTTTCTTATGGAACAGCCTATATTTTTTTATATTTTTAGATACTATAGACCAAATAAAGGTAAGTTTCTGTTACACTTCCTATACCTAAAACTGATCGTTTCTGAGAAATTTTGAGAAATATAAAAATACATATTGTAATTTAAAAATTGCTTACACCCTGTAACATAGAACGAGCTGCTCATAATTAAATCTACTGGTTAGCTGAAAGGTTAAGGTATACTACCATATAAAAGTTTTATTTCAAAATTATACAGAGTGGTGAAAAAAATTGCTCCAAAGTTTAGGCACACATTTTATTGAATAAAAGATGGCGACGGTACGCTAAACGCTGACGTCAACAAAATTCATTCATCGTCATAACTATCTGTTTATCCGTTTTACAATACAATTTTTTTATTCTACTCCAAATTCTACATATTTTTGGTATAATATACCCTTGGTTTATCTATCTCCGTTTTTGAAATATTGACACTTGAAAAATGACTTAAATGTACTAAAGAAATGGGAGGACGATCAGGATGAATTTCGTTAAATAAATGAGCTGCTTCTGCTTGAGTGCGGGTCCTATCTCCATATCCAATCATGCAGAGTATCTTTCTTCTCCCGTTCAGTTAACTTTACCATATTTTTGTATCACAAAGTCGGAACAAGTTAGACACTTTCAATAATAACGTCTATCTGACAGTTTTACTAACCAATGTAACTACCTTAAAAGTACAGTATTGGACAAGATTAAAGCAACTATAGAAAAATATGAATTTATTTAAATAGGTTTATTTATTTAAGTAAGGGAATGTTTCTTTCCAACAGAAGCGTTTGTATTATCTGCTGAGTTAAATGTATTTCTTATCTGTAATTTTTTGAAGTATTTAAAATATGTTATTAAAATTGTTTGACAAAATTAAAGCTACTAGATCTTTAAGCGAGTCAAAAAAGAAAAAACTCTCATTTTTCGAGTGTTAATATTTCAGGACCGGAGATAGATAGACCAAGGGTATATTATACCAAAAATATCTAGAAGTTGCAGTAGAATCCGAATATGACATAATCTACAGGGCGATCCATTAAAAAAAAACGAAAGTGTGGTCATATCTTTTATTATGAGACACCCTGTATAAAAAATGCGCAACGAAAAATACTAATCGACGTGTCCAAGCATTTTTCAAGAAACAAATTTTAAATTAATTTTACATTACTTTATGGATGCATTGTAAATATATATATATATATATATATATATATATATATATATATATATATATATATATATATATGTATATCGCACGCGTACTTATGTGGGTGGATGTGCGAAATGTTTCGAATGGTTCATCATGTTTGATCTTAGTAGGTATCTTGGCTAACTTTAATATGTTCAGGACAAGCTCCTTATTGTTCACTTGGGGAATCAAAGATTGGGTTGGTGTTTAACCCTCAAATATTTGATGCAAAAGTGTTATTCTAAGTAAAACTATTATATCTGTACCGCCAGTTAGAATAAGACAGGTTTTTTTACTGAATATTCTGGCAAGATAAGGCCTCAGAGATTACGAGGGTTCAAAGCCTGGAAATTCATTGAAACTTTAACAAAGAGAAGACAGGAAAATTTATTTTATTTCAATTGATTCTTTCAATTCCGGGTGTTTAAATATGTAAGAGTTTGAAACCTTTACGAAAAGGCAGTTAAAATAATACTGGGTTTAATCTATTAAATTAAACGGGAATACTTCTTTATGTAAATACTTGCAGTATTCTATATTGGGACAGTTGGTTTGTGCGTACGTGGTGGAAACAGTGTACTCTGACGTTTAAAGTCATTCAACGGTTTTCATATTTACGACAGAGGGAAAAAATTAATTATTCGTTAATCATGAACTGCTCTAATTAAATAACATGGTTAGTTAATAAATAATAAATTAGGTTATCTTATGTGAAGAGTTTGAACACAAGACATTAACTTACATAAAATTAAATAATGTTATCCGTGTAAATTTCAAAATCCTGCTAGTCTGTACTCACTATCTCAAATTTCATGTCATGTTGAAATGCTCAAACGATTTGTAAAGTCAAAACACTAACTTAAAATATGTTTTTGCACCATAGAGCTTTTTCGTTTATTTACCATATCTGTTTCCAAGACAGAAGGATATGTTTACTGGTTGCGAGGCCCAACTCGTCGGTAAGATGACGTCTTTTACTTACCACGTAATAGATATTTATGTATTAAGGGCATAATCTACAATTATGCCCGTGGTACATACAATGTTTTATTTTATTTTGCACCATGAAACTGTAATATTGCTATTATATATCATGTCAGGTGTTTGCTGTCAATCATGCTGCTTAGCATCAATGACATTTCCGTGCTATAAAGACCACATTACGCCTGCATTTGGAGGCGTATAAAGAACATTATGGTGGCAAAATTAAATTAAATTATATATACTAGAAAACAATAAGAACAAAAAATTTGGACATTTCTGTTTAAAACGTCACTTTTGACTTGTCGCTTATTTAGTAGAAATTAAATAATTTCAATTGTGGTAAATTAATACAATCGTGCAAAAACAGTATGAGCATCACGAACATTAAGGGTTGGTCTCCGGCCAAATTGGAGGCTTCGCTATTGCCGTCGACCGGTAAACGTCCCTTACCGTTCTTGTTACTCAATATACTATAAGTTAGCGAAAAATTTAGTTAATTCAACAAAATGTTCACAAAAAGTGTTAATTGTTTATGATGTTAGTCCAGTTTCAAAAATAGGTGGTTGTAGTAAGACATATTTGAAATAAAATACGTTTGTTAATACGAAAAATGTTTAAGCTTTCTTAATGTTCACTAAGCAATTTCCGAAAATTAATTTTTAATATTATAACACATTGTTTCAACCAACCGATTGTAACTCAATTAAGTTAACAATATCATAATAAGACAGCTAAAATTCAAAGAAATTGTCAATCTCGCAGTAGATAGCTTCAATTTTAACCCAATTAAGTAATCTACCATACTTCTTAGTTACATTTGAACTGCTATAATCCGTTTTTTTAAATCCCATGAATCGTGAACTTCTACTTCCAATAATCGATGTATATCCCATTGGCATCATTATCGTCGTATTCAAATTATTTTTGTGATAAAGCAGTATCGCCATTACAAAGCACGCGCCCAACTTAGTGCTTGAAAAAAGATTATGCACATGCCACTTACTATAACTATTTAAAAGTTCTGCTTTGACAATATACCAAAACTGTTCTGGCAAACAGTACTACTACTCTTGCTAGTAGTGGATCCATTTTTCCACAAAAGACCTCATTGCCTGATACAGTTTTCGGAACAAACTATGACGCGGTAGGAAAATGCCCAGAGTACATGCCTGAAGAATCGTCTGATTCGTGCACTGCACCTGCTAAAAGATAGCATAACTAAAATTTAGAGGACAGAAATTACAAAGGAAAACTTATTGCAGAAAAACACATGTAGATAAGGATGCAGAGAGAAAGTAAAGAAAATAGGGTTCTTTGAAGCATTTTGGAAAATAGGTGACCACACAAGACAGTGTGATTATGTAGCACGATGCGTGAGAACAAAACGTGATGGTGGTTAAAGAAGGAATTTCTCAAGAAAATACATGGTTTATAATAATGATGTAGGGGCTCGTAAACCTATCTATTTGAAAACTTGCTGGATATCGGAACAATGGGTTACAACCGCTTTAAACGATATTGGGATTACGGGATCCTTAGAGGCAGCACATTAAACTTTTCCCTACACTTCCTTCTCACTTAATAACGAATTCAATATCTTTAAACAAAGAAAATCCAAAGTAACACCTGTATAGCCTATGTAGCGGCAAGTCCAGAAGATAAACTTACTATGTACGACACTATGATAGACACTGTTTTGATAAGGAAGCTGTAAGGATTTTAAAAAATGCAGATAAGGAAAACAATTAACGAAAAATTCATAGTTATGTGCAGCTTGCTTTCACTTACAAAAAGTTCCAATGGCATCTCAGTTTGAAGTTAGCACGATCTACTATACAAGCAAGCTCGCCAAGTACAACTTCACAATTTATGGAATGGGAAATCACGAGAACTACTGCTATGTTTAGAATGAAAAAATGAGAAAAAGGGACCAAACGAAATAAGAAGTTCTTTTTTTAAAAATCAGGAAGAAAAAGGTATAAAAAGTTTTTCTGTATTCTGATAACTGTGGCGGACAAAACAAGAATTGCTTCATTTTCCTCCATGTTCTCCTATGCTCCTATGTTACTGAATTTAGAAATCACTCACCAGTTTCTAGAAAAAAACACACTTAGAATGAGGGCGATAGTATGCGCGCTGTTATTGAAAATACGAAAACGCAATGCAATCATCAATTTATACGCGCGATCAATGCGTAATGGCGATTCACATGGCAAAAGTTAGAGGAAGACCGTATATTATGAAAGATATGTCAGAAGGTAAAATTGAAAATTGGGATAAAGATGAGAAACGAAAGAAAATAAAGTCAGTTGAAAGAAGAGTAGTTTTCAGCAGACCTACCTCAAGAAAAATGAAGTTCAAATATGGTTATGCTGGTGAGTTCGAAATACCAAACTTAACAAAATCGTAGAAACAGTAATGTTAAACGATTACCATTACTGTACTCAAGCTTGCTTCCTATAGATGCTAAAAATTACTGGAATCGTGTAAATAGAATCACATCCCCAACGTTTACTGTAATTACTATTTTTTATGAAAGAAGAAAAAAAAGGGAAACAGAAGGAAAAGATTCATAAAACGAAGAAAGAAAATGTACCTTAGAGTGAAAATAGTGCAGATTATTAAGTTCAAGTGAATCAGACTAATTTGTAGCATTTTTGTTGGTAGTTCTTATTTATATCTTGATTTTTTGAATAAATGTTGTGTTCAATCTAAAGTAAGTATTATTTTTTCTTTAATTAGCTCGAGCTTTCCACGCTCCTTCAGCCATAGCGATGGATTCCCATCATACATATATACATATATATGCATGATGGGAGTAAGGATGGGTGATGTCAGGATAGGATCGAGAGGAATGGAGTTAGGGTCTTGAGGGGGAAGATACTACTCCAGCATTCGCCTAAATAGCCGCAGATGATGTGCTTATATGAAGTAATCATGGCGGCATGATTACTTCATATAAGCACATATATGTGTATGAGGAAACCCTGAAAAAACCTCATATAAAGTAGACGGTTACAGGGTCGAACTCATTACCTCCCGAATACCGAGCAGACCGTGTTACCATAGATCCAACTAGCTGAGTGTTGTCTATGGGAAAACAGAAAAGGAGGGTTTAGGTAATGTTTAAATATTTACCTAATACATAATCTAAAATAATAAAATACTTATCTTTTTTGGGATTTTTTAATGGTGTACTTTAAATTATACAATCTAAACGTTTCGATAACACTTACAGTTATCTTCATCAGTAGTAATGTTTGTTAAAAATTGTTAAAGATGTAGTAAACAATTTTGTCAAATTTGAAAAATTCAAACATAAACATAAGCCTGCTATTAATATAACAGTTTGAGAAACGTATAAGCCAACTATAAAATTGTAGTAAAGTATAACTAGGTCATTAAAATTAAATATTGTTAAACTGCCTCAAAGATGACAAATCAGAACACTCTCTACGACGAAAGCTAACAATGAAATTTGCCAGCCAAAAAACACATTTAACAAAATTTAATCGAGTTATCATGTAAGTGTAAAGTTGTGAAAAACTTCACTTTTAAAATGATAGAAGCATTCACAAATCCAAACATTACATCAAATAAAGTAACCCAGTTAAATCTAACAAAGAGATATCTTTATCAATAATTGGAAGTGTTATTAACAATGAAAAGCACAATGCAGAACGTTCTTTGTAATTTTTAATTTCAATTTAATTTCAACTACTTATGTTAAATTATAGTGCTGTGGAAATTTAACATATAATTGGTAAAGCATTTGCTTCAAGGTTTGGAAAAACACAGCAAAAAACACCCCATTACATTAAAAATTCTGCCGACTTTGTTGAAAAAATGCATAGTTTCAAAATTGAAGAGGGTGATATAATGGTTAGTTTTGATGTTATTTCACTTTTTACAAAAGTACCTCTAAAAGAAACTATTGAATACATAGATCATCTTTTTCCAAAGGACATAACCATTCTCTTTCAGCACTGTCTTACTACAACTTATTTTCAGTGGAATAGTAAATTTTATGAACAGATTAAAGGTGTAGCAATGGGTAGTCCCCTTAGTCCTGTTATAGCTAATTTTTATATGGAAAAATTTGAAACATTAACGTTACAAAATACACCTAAAAAACCTTCAGTTTGGTATAGATATGTAGATGACACATTTGTTATTTGGAGACATGGAGAAGAAGCACTGCATGAGTTTTTGGTTTTTATAAATGGTATACATCCTAGTATTCAGTTTACCATGGAAAAGAAACTAATGGAAGTTTACCATTTCTTGACATATTAATATCTAAAATAATAATTCACTATCTTTTAAGGTTTACAGAAAGCCGACACACACTGATAGATACCTTCATAAATTATCCAACCACCATCCACGTCAAAAAATTAGTGTAATTAAATCTTTAGTAGATCGAGCAAAACGAATTTGTGACCCTGAATTGTTGAATGATGAATATAAATATTTAAGAAAATCCTTACAAGATAATGTATATTCACTTACAGATATTAATAATGTTATTACACCTTCTAGGCGTAACCTTAAAGAAAAACCAGTTCTTAATGTTGGTACTGCTTTTCTTCCTTTTATAGCTAATGTTACAAATAGAATTGAAAAAATCCTAATCAAATATGGCATTAGGACTATTTTTAAACCTACAAGAAAAATTAAAGAACATTTAAGATCACCTAAAGATGTGTCAAACCCTTTATCATCTTCCGGAGTGTATAAGTTATCTTGTTCATGTGGAAAAGTATACATCGGGACCACAAAACGTAGCTTTGATACAAGACGCAAAGAACATATGAGATTTTGTAGATTGGATCAACCAGAGAGGTCTGATGTGGCTGACCATGCCCTGAATAATCTAAATCATGACATTCAATTTGACAATATGAAAATATTGTCAAGACAAACCCATTATTATGTTCGTTTGCAACGTGAAGCTATTGAAATATATAAACACCCGAATAATTTTAATAGACAAGAAGAAAATCTCCGTTTAAATAGGTTTTGGCATCTTATAATTAAAAAAGAGCATAATTATACGCCTTGATTTTAATTTGTTTTCAATTTTTGGTATGTCTACGTTTTTTGCTGTGTTTTTCCTAGACCTTGAAGCAAATTCTTTACCAATTATATGTTAAATTTCCACAGCACTATAATTTAACATAAGTAGTTGAAATTAAATTGAAATTAAAAATTACAAAGAACGTTCTGCATTGTGCTTTTCATTGTTAATAACACTTCCAATTATTGATAAAGATATCTCTTTGTTAGATTTAACTGGGTTATTTTATTTGATGTAATGTTTGGATTTGTGAATGCTTCTATCATTTTAAAAGTGAAGTTTTTCACAACTTTACACTTACATCATAACTCGATTAAATTTTGTTAAATGTGTTTTTTGGCTGGCAAATTTCATTGTTAGCTTTCGTCGTAGAGAGTGTTCTGGTTTGCCATCTTTGAGGCAGTTTAACAATATTTAATTTTAATGACCTAGTTATACTTTACTACAATTTTATAGTTGGCTTATACGTTTCTCAAACTGTTATATTAATAACAGGCTTATGTTTATGTTTGAATTTTTCAAATTTGACAAAATTGTTTACTACATCTTTAACAATTTTTAACAAACATTACTACTGACGAAGATAACTGTAAGTGTTATCGAAACGTTTAGATTGTATAATTTAAAGTACACCATTAAAAAATCCCAAAAAAGATAAGTATTTTATTATGAGTGTTAATGGTGAAAGTTTACATTTTCATAATCTAAAATAGTTTGTGTGGTAACTAGATCCATATTCCTACTCAGATACGTTATTTCTCAGTTGTATATACGATAGTATTCGCTGCATCGGTCAAAATGAAATTGCATAGCTATTGTTTTAAATCTCGATTGTGAACAGTCGAAATACATAATATTCAATCATCAAATGTCCTTTTGGCTAATATTGAAACATGTTTTAAAATATTTGTTGGTTGTAAGAACTTAAATCGTTACTTTTTAGAACCAACTAAAATATTTTGGTATTAATAAAACATATAATTAAAAAAATAATGCTTCTGTCGCATTATTCTACAAATTATAGTTAACGGAGTTTAAAATTTACGACACATCTTGTATAAACAGGAAACCAAAGTCATTTCGTGACATTTGGCATATTACGATTACATTCTTGTCATTCACGAAATAACGTAATGAATGCAAACTACCGCAAAAGAGGAAATGCATTAAATCATCCATTAGAATAAGAGGATGTACCTATTTTGAATAAACTAAGATAAACTCAACTAACAACATACTACTATACTATAGATCATTAATAATCGTTTCCAAACTACGAAATAAACATATTAAAAGTTAATCCATCACTAATTAAAATAATGACAAAGAATAATTCGTAATTTCAACGAGCACAAAGCTGATATCCCTTTATGCTGACCTACTTTCCAGTACAGTTATCCATCTCTCAGTCCCAAGGTAAGGAAATTTATAGTGTTTTGAAATTTCAAATTGCATTAACATATTGGTTCTCTTTCCCCAATCGTTTAATATTAAATTATATCAATTCTATGACTCAGATATGTTTATAAATTCAGGGATAACTAGCTTTTACATTGACCATCATTCATTTAGAATATTATAAAGAGTGAATCCTTGCCATTTTATTTTTAACATCAATTAAAACTTCATCAAGGAAAAATGAGTCGACGTACTTTACCAGTAGGTAATTTGATGTTAGAATTGTGTTTAATGGTAAATGACAATTTAGAAAATTAAATTCATCTGCTTGATTACAATTTAAACAAAGGTAGCGTAAATGATAATTAGGAATGTAAACCTTTCAACAAAACCAGTATAATTAATTAAATTATTACAATTTATAAGTAACTTCATAATATCTGGATCCGAAAGCAAAACCGTACTTTTTGGCAACAGTAAAATTGTAGTATTTATTGTAACACGTACATTTTAAGTGTTTATATATTGTTAATTTAAGACAATTTTTATTGAAAAGTACAACAAATACATGAAATCAAGTAAGCAGTTAGAACTAAATTAATTTACAAGGGATATATTCCCACCATCACAACAACCAAATCAAACCCTGGGGTACCAACCGGGTGCACTCTTACACAATTTTTCACACCTACAACAATCGTTTCAGCCTCAACAATTTCCCAACAATCCACTAGCTACTTATCAAGGTATTAATCATCTAATCAATCCTCAACTACAAACCCCCCGAAACAGAAGATACTAACAATAAAATAAATCCTGAAAGAATTCCAAAACCACCCCCCATATTGTATATGGTGTAACAAAATTTAAAGACATGATCAGCAAGCTCTCGCTAGTAGTAGAGGAAGAGACCTTCTATAGCTAATGAAACAGTCAAAATTACTGCACATAGAATCTAAACGTACAGAAGACTCGTACAGCACTTAAAAGGAGAAAATATTACACATCACACTTACCAAGTTAGAGATGAGCGTGTCTATCGCATAGTAATTAGAAACTTAGACTACTCCATTCCAACCGAAGATATTAGAAAAAGTAGACCATAAAGTCCGAAACACTATGAATGTGAAGAACAGGATAAGTCAAGAACCATTATCACTATTCTTCGTCGACCCAGAACCTCAGTCAAACAATAAAGAAATATTCAAGCAAGAATTTCTATGCAATACAAAAATATCCGTAGAACCACCCAGAAAAAGCCGTGACATAATACAATGCATGAGGTGCCAAATGATCGGTCATTCGAAATCTTATTGTACTAAACCTTATAAATGTGTGAAGTGTGACAAACAACATGATTCTAAAACATGCAAGAAACTCAAAAAATGTGCACTGTGTGGAGAAGGTCATCCCGCTAACTACAAGGGCTGTTGTGCTGTTTATAAGAACCTAGTGGCAATAAAAAATAGACCTCGTATAAATCAACAATAAAGATTTAATCCAAATGGAAACATACAAACTAGTGACTTTCACTCATCCAACACAACAATATCACACAGTGACCCCACACAAACTACCTCAGCTACATATGCAAATTTCACTGCTAGAGGTAATCTAGCCAAAACTGAACAAATACCCAATATTGGTGAACAACTAACAACATTTTTAAATGAATTCAAAGCTATGTTTTCACAATTGATAAATCAAAACGGTATAATATTAAACCTCCTAAGGACAGTTATTTGTAAGATGAACCCATAATGGCACACATTCTCTGAATTGCTACCTGGGACGCTAATGGACTGCTAAATCATAAGCAAGAAATTATATCTTTTTTAAATATAAACAAAATTAACATTTTACTCATCAGAATCGCACTTCACTAATCGTACAGCATTTAACACACCACAGTACACAACACATTATACTCCGCACCCCAGTAATACAGCCCATCCAAGTTCAGCGATAATAATACGTAGTTCGATCTCCCACTACGAACTTCCCAAATACAAACTGACAAAATTTAAACAACAAGTATAGAAATAAAGGCACTTCCTTGGCACCTCAAAGTCTCTGTTCTCTATAGCCCCCCACGACACACAATATCATCAGATGAATATAACTACTTTTTCCGTACCCTTGCTAATAAATTTATCACAGGAGGCGATTTGAACGCCAAGCATATCCACTGGGGCTCGAGAGTTACTACACCGAGGGGTCGAAATCTTCTACGAACCATGATCGATAACAATTATGACTATCTCTGGCCTACCGATCCAGATAAGCTACCCGATCTCCTAGACTACTTCATTACATGTGTAATTCCAAGACACAACTGCCTGATAGAGTCAAACTATGATTTATCCTCTGATCACACACCGGTCATATCAAGTATAAGCACCACTATCATTAACAAACTACTTCCTGCAAAACTGACTTTCAAAAATACGGACCAGACAACTAATTGCCGAGAAACGACGAGCCAGAAGAGTTTGGCAAAGATCGAGGAACAACATTAACCAACACCACTATAATAGGCTGTCCAGAGAACTAAAAACACCACTTACAGAAGTGATAACACTCTGTAGAAGGCAACAAAAAAGCTGAAAAGGCCACAGTTAGTCGTACCACCAATCCAACAACCTAACGGAGAGTGGGCCCGTAGTGATCAGGAGAAAGCCGACACTTTTGGCACGCACTTAGCTAAAGTGTTCCAACCCGCGATAGGAGATCCCGACAATGAAATAGATAATTTCATCCATGTACCATGCCAAATATCCCTCCCAATTAAACCCTTCTCGCCTGCAGAAGTTATGAAAGAAATTCGTAAACTTAACATACATAAAGCTCCAGAATATGACTTGATTACAGGACTAACACTGAAACACTTATCCAAAAAAGCTATTGTACTCTTAACAGTCATCTATAACCGAATTCTAAGGTTAACCTACTATCCCATTGCATGGAAATATGCCGACATAATTATAATCCAAAAACCTGGCAAACCTCCACATGAGACATTGCCTTATCGACCCATCAGCCTCTTACCTATAGCAAGTAAGGTATTTGAAGGACTCCTATTAAGGCGAATCCATGAAGAACATGACCTTCAATCACTACTCCCCAACCACCAATTTGGATTTCGCGAACGACATTCGACAATACAGCAGGTACATAGAATAGTTAATCTGATCGCTAAGAGTCTGGAAGAAAAGCAATTTTGCAATGCGGTATTCCTCGATATACAACAGGCTTTTGATAAAGTGTGGCATCCCGGCCTACTATTTAAGCTAAAAAACACATTATCTAGTAATTTCTATCTCCTTCTGAAATCCTATTTAACTGACAGAAACTTCTCAGTAAGACACAACGGATGCCAGTCCAACTTTCATCCTATAGAATCTGGAGTCCCACAAGGTAGTGTCCTTGGACCGTTCCTATTCTTAATATACACCACCGACCTACCCGAAACAAATAACACCATGATTGCCTCATTCGCCGATGATGTCGCCGTACTATCCACCAGTGAAAACCCAACAACAGCTTCTGAACAACTACAAACCCATTTGGATCTTCTTACGCAATGGTATAAGAAATGGAGAATGAAGATAAATCAAGCCAAATCGGTCCAAGTCACATTTACGAATCGACGAGCGACCTGTCCACCTGTAACAATCAACAACATACCTGTACCCACGAAATATGAAACAAAATATCTAGGACTAACCCTTGACTATCGACTCACATGGAAAACCCACATCAAGACGAAGCGTAAGCAAATGGACCTTAAGCTTCGCCAAATGTACTGGCTTATTGGACGTAAGTCAAAACTCTCACTAAACAACAAAATCTTATTATATAAAACCATCATCAAACCTATCTGGACCTACGGGCTCCAGTTATGGGGGAGTGCCAAGTCATCAAACCTGGCAATTATACAAAGGTTCCAGTTAAAGCTACTCAGAATCTTGGCAGATGCTCCTTGGTACGTCAGTAATCATACACCCCACCATCAAGGGAGACATTAAGCGAAGCGTGGTCAAATACCACGACCAAGTAACTAATCACGACAATAACTTGATAGAAGACTTCACAGAACCTCATATAACGAATGAATAGATAATCAATAAGGAGAAGCGCCAGTGCAAGCTTTGTTTACATATCTTGTACTTCTATCGCATTTGCTTAATACTCCTCTGGAAGTAGCTTGTAAATATATAATAAAATAATATATATATATATATATATATATATATATATATATATATATATTGTTAATTTGTTTCGTAAATGATTCTAATTACAATAATCTAAAAATTTGAAGTGGCCAGCATTGCAGCCTGTGTCATGCGGCATAACCAAATAGTACGTATATATAAGGTAAAGAACGAACATCTTACCTCATAACGATGCTACCAGGCGTTCTACGTTATGAGACGGCGTTAATCAGGCTAATGGTTATTTTTATTTTAACCATCTTTCCTCTCATATAAAATCTTGTTTCCTACTTTTAACTAAATAATAATAACAAATACCTGTCCAAAGTTTTTTATTATAAAAAATATGTGGTACAATTTTAGGCCGCGCTCATCGATTTTTTTAAAATTAATTTTTGAGAGTTGCAAAAATTGAATTATCCTTAGGAAACGTCTCTATACTTTTTTCTCGAGAATGAATAGATTTTGATATATTCACAAAAGGTACTTTAGTGGATTTTTTAACTACCCTTTTAAGTAATTGTTTATCACTCTGCGAACACTTTTCGTTAAGTAAACTTTCTTAAAATTGAATCAAGTTCAAAAAAGGTCTATACTCTTTGCTTTAAAGATAATAATTTTCTAGTACAAGCACTTTAAGAATCGTATAAAAAAGTTTGTAAGGGTTTATTTATTATCCAAAAACTTTCATTAAGAAATTAGCCCAAGATGGAATTATCGAAAAACGGACTCTGCACTTTTTGCTATAAAGTCAGAGGCGGATCTACTATGACAGTGATCACGCTGAACCGTCACACCCCTGAACTTGCAAAATATTAATTTAAATGTTTATTGTTTGGTATCATTTTCCAGTAAGGTTATTAAGGTGTCCATTTTGAAATTTTCGACTGTAATAAAATTTTCGTACCTTTATATAAAAAATGTTTATATAAATAGATGCATTTATAATTTTATCCACCTACAAAACTATTTTTTTAATTGTTAACAATTTCTTTCTACGTGATGTATATAATACTTGCTCAAAATGTTTGTTTTTGTTCCATATATTGTTTTACTAAATAATATTTTGCAAATAACATACAAATTTAACATTATCTTTACTGTTCGTTTTCATAGTTGGTCCACCACTGTCTAATTTTGGATATATTCACGAAAGATACTTTAGAGACTTTTTTTGAAGTACCATTCTGTAGGGATCATCTATTACGCTTTAAAACTTTAAAACTGAATTGTGTTTAAAAAAGGTTTCCATACTTTTTGCCCTTAAGTTAATAGTTTTCTAGACATTCAAAAAGTACTTCATGGCTCGTACAAAAATGATGTAATTATTACGCTACCAAAATCTTGTCTACAGTGACCTGCCTTTAAAAATGATTATACACTACAATATTTGTTCTAAAGTTATCCGGAACTAGTATCCGGATACTTTTTATGTATCTCAAAGCTGTATCCGGATACTTTTTAAATTTTGTATCCGGTATACGTACCCGTGACCAAATTTGAAAGTATCTGGTATTCGGAAAACTAAAAGATTTTAATTCTAGCTTTGTCGCATTTCGAGAGGATAGCTAACTTCGTTTAAAAAATGATAGGGTAAGGGAGTGACTTGGAAAATAGGACAATTTTTTTTGTTAATTCCAGACTGAGTACCATGGATTCAACTGATCCTGCAGTTGCATCTACCAATTCAAATCCAGAAGAAAATGATGATACTCCAGATCCTTTTGCTACAAGTTCAGATGATCCTGATTATCACCTAGACCTAGAAGAAGAATTATTAGATTCCGATTCTGCTCGAAGTATATCTCGAACAGCTCAGGCAAATTCTATTATGAATTTCTTGAAACCAAAAAAAGACCCGAACCCAGTTTGTATTACATCCGAACCTCTAACAAGACTTATTAGAGACATGGGGGAAAACCTGATGATCCACAAAGTTCGCAATTTGCGTGTAGCTCTATACTAGATGGAAAATACTTTAAAATAAAAAATAAAAGGAAACAATGGTGAAAACATTTCAGTTGATTATCAACTCTGCCTTCCACAGAAGAAAACCATAAAAGAGATAAAAGGTTCCTCTCCAAATTTTTTAAACACTTAAAAAGGATGCACCATAATAAAATTGACGAGTACAATAAGTATAAACTTTCAAGGAAAGATTTGACCAGAAAAAGGCTTAATGCAACGCAGGAGTCTGAAAGTCGAGAACTCAAACAAGCTAAGCTTATTCAACCATTGGAATGACCAAAGAGGGAGGCAAAACAGCTTTGAGCCAATCTCGGTTTGAAAAAAGAATAATAAATTTTGTTGTGGGCACCATGAGTGCAATATCTATAATAGAACACCAAAATTTTAAGGATATCTTCCAAGGATTAAATTTGAAAATACCAACAAGAAATACGGTAATGAAACGAATTATGGACTCGCATGGTGAAAATATGCAAGTCATTAAAGATAAAATTAGGTGTGTTAATTACCTATGCACCACAGTTCACTGAAAACTTTATTCGCAAGTCTCGGCTGCGATTGGCTGTAGAAGGTGGTAAGTTATAGTTGTGTAGTTTTCGATATTTGTTTGGTTAACAGGCTACGATCTCCCTAATCCCAATTTGGTTATTGAATGTTGTAATCAATCACAATATCGTCATAACGGAAAAAAATAGCAAGTATTTAATTTATGTACTCTACAGGGTAACCAAAATCCAAAAAATGATTTTGGGCTATATCGTCGTTGTAAAAATTAACCAGAAAAAAGATAGGACACTTGAATTTAAGCAATTACAATTTACAACTATTTTTAAATATACAGTATGTTGTATAGAATTACAGAAATAAGGATTTCCGATTTCAGCAATATATTTCTTTTTTATTCTTTAGATTTCGATATAGAGATTTCAAAATCGCAAATTGTGATTTTTCAAATTGACAAATTTACGAAAATAATAAATTAAAGATAGAAAAAATCGGTGCTTATGTCCCCATCTTAACTTTTGAAGCACTAGTAATAATCGTAGGAATAAAAATAGTTTATAAGGTTGTCCGAAATCCTTTGACTTTTGACCACCCTGTATACTTTCACTCGTACTTACTTAAAAAGTTAAGGTAGGTTCCAGAAAGCCAATTTCTCTATTTTCAACAATTATTATGTAAAAAAGGTGAACAGTTGAAAAATTGCGATTTTCAAATATCTATACCTCCTAAACCGGGACATTTGAACAAAATGCCGAAATCGGACCATTTAGGAGAATTCAAAAATGTAAAAATATATAGGGCGATTCCATTAAAAAAAGTATGTTTATTTTACACCGTTTCTACGCAACTCTATTTAAAAATATTTTTGTGTCCTGCCTTCTTTCATTTCTGGAAAATTTTTATTTGTAACGAAAATACATCTTACAGCCATTCTTTTTCGGCCATCCTATTATACAAATTTATACTCTTGTACGCACTATACCTATGACGGACACAGTAACAAAAATGTAATAACTATTATTTTTATTTTAGGTTTAAAGGTATTCACTCCTACAGAAGCGTAGCTGGAATACTAGAAGATATAAATTTAAAAGTTGGGAACAGTAATAGACAACGGTAGCAATTTCGTTAAAGCTTTCAAAGTTTTCGGCGAGAAACATGAGAGGACGACGATGGGGAAGAAGGCAAATAGTTAAAAGACCAGGATATACAGCTACCCAAACATATGCGATGTGCCACACATACTTTGAATTTAATAGCCACCACAGATTCTAAAAATACGGTTACAAGCAATGAAGTTATAATTAACATTTTAGGACATACACTGAGTTCTCCAGGGGTCACTAGATGGAACTCCACTTTTGATGCAGTTTCGCAGATTCTTCAAGCAAAAGAAAAACTTCCAATTTTGCTACAAAATCTAATGTTAGAACATTATAAGGAAACTGAACTATTGTACCTAGAGGAATACTGCTTAGTTATGAAACCTTTGGCTATATCGTTAGTTTGTTACGTGAAGACAATGTATCTTTTGGACATTTGTTACCCAGCTTAATTTCGTTAATTAATAAATATGAGAAACTTCTTGCCCAAACGAAATTGAAATATGAAGGAGACCATCTAATCAAAATGTGAATCAAAAGCTTAAGTACTCGTTTTGCTAACCTTTTAAATTTGGAATGGGAAGATCCACTTATATCTGAAGTTCTTCTTCTTAAATTTAAGCTAAAGTGGTATAATATAGTAAAAATTCCAAAAAAACTTTAGAAGATATCAAAAAATGCATTATAACTGTGGCGCAAAAAACAAATGGAATTGTAAAGTCGCAATGGATCAGATGAAAGTGGAGATCAAAATTTGGATGATTTTTTTTTATTTTAGCGATTTCCGAGACCAGCAAGTGGACGATAACAACAGTACTTTTACACAGAACGAACAGAGTTCCAGCGTCAATAATAAAACCCCAAAAATTCGTTTGGAATTGCTAAGAAATTTGAAGGACAAAAGAACCAATTTACCCATCTTAAATGAATACCCAACCTTAAAAAGGTGTCAATCAAGTATAACACATGTTTACCTTGGTCAGCACCAGTTGAATCACTTTTCTCTTTTGCAACTACGATTGATACGCCTAAAAGAAAACCTTTAAGTGATAAACACTTTGAGGTATTGGTACTTACAAAGGAAAATGCAAAGGCACTTCTGTAAATATATGGAAGACCAGTTTCTTTATTGGTATGTTTTTAATTTCATTTAATTTTTCCTTATATGTTTATGTTCATGACTATATAGTATGTATGTACAAAAGTAATAAACAATTTCTTGAGCACTTTTGGATTTCTCGTTCCATTATTTTATGCATTTTCTTTTTATTATTATATGCAATAAAAATACACGCACATCACATAGTTCTAATACTAGCAATTTAGGGCCCTTTTAAAAGTATCCTAAATAGTATCCGAAAAATGTATCCGGATACTTATATCCGAGTACATTTTTAAGTGAAAGTATTCGTACTTTTTTAAAAAGTATCCGGATACACTTTGAATATCCGTATCCGCTACTCGGATACTTTTTTTCTGTATCCGACTCAGCTCTGGTAGGGGGGAATAAGTTTGGTTAACTTAGAAACAAGAAAATCTAACCAGACTTTTAAAATTTATTAAAACCGTTGCGCGAAATTAAAAATCCCACCCGTCAATCGATGCAAGGTAATGTGACGCTCTTTCTATAAAGAGTCCAAACTACTTACTACACCACTCCTTGATCTAAGTGTTGAAGGTATATATTATATTTGCTTGGCAAATGTAACTTTGACAATGAGGTGCTTAATTTCAGTAATACTAACAATAGAAAATGAAATATTCCAAGGGCGACATATTGTGCCATAACAACTATCGCAATTCCTTACTTAGTATTTCACCGTATCCAATAGAAGTTACTCAAAATCGTAAGTAACACTATCACTTAGCTGTCTCGGTGGTGAAATGGTTAGAGTGCTTGTCCTTTACCCGAGTGGCGAGGATTCAAACCTGGCCGAGGTAGCTGTTTTTCTACAACGGAGAAAACCAAAGCCCTCCTTCTTCTCGGATAGGAAGTAAAACTGTAGGTCCCGTGGCAATACGATGATAAACACGTTAATGGTCACTTACTAAAGATGGAATTCCTTTAATAGATCAACATTCTAGTGACAGGTAGTGCTAGTAACCTTAGTAATTGATGCGCCTGACACAAATACAAAATAAAACCACTATCACTTGAATTATCAATTGTCAAGGTGTTCTCCAAAAAGAAAACCGCAAATTCGTAAAAAAGGATCGAGTCTCTCCATTCTATATGCAATTATGTACCTTCCTGAAAAATAATATATAGTTATTATTTTGAGTCCAGTAAATAATGATTCTATCCCATATGTGCAGAGACCAGAGAAAACACAAGGGTGTAAATTGTACACTAGAATGTACTGGGAACCTACTTACGCCGAAGACGGGTTCTCGCGTAGACTTACGCACCTGGTAGTGTCTCTAGGATAACTCTTTTTAGGGCTGAATTTTTTATATGATGTATATATGTATCTCTCGATGCTCGAATTAAAAATTGTTTAACAGGTGACTGACAGGTGACTGACTGTGTAGAGAGGAAAAATAAAGGTAGGTGTATGCGTGAATGTTTAAAACGGTGGTTGATGTGTGTTATAGTTTTGTCACAAACCTATACTGTTTGTAGAATTTATATTCAAATACACAATATCTATATGTCTACTTCAACTTATCTCCTTAAAATATGTTTAAAGATTTGTTTTATACACTGTGTCTTGGTTAATTATATAATGATATCACAAAAACAAAATAAAATAAATAAATCTTTTAATCGCATTTGTTATGCAACGTTAGGGGGGCGTAATCTGGAATTGTTTTTGTGTTGGCTTTATTAATTTATTAAAAATATTTTTGCATTTTTTTTTTTATGATTGTGGACCTGAACAGGCTAAATAAGGCCTATCGTGCTAAAGCACTCAGGAACACTTAGGAGGATGGATAGAGGGATAATGAATTGCCAATAGATGCCTATGAACAGCTACCTTAAATTTTCTCATATCATAAGTGAGAGGAAAACAGGAACTAGGCAGATCATTCCAGAGTTTAGAAGCCGTGTAGAAAAATGTGGATTGCGCCCGTTTGGTACGACAAGTGGAGATTTGTACTGCATACTGATGATGTGAATGAGCGAACCGAGTGTTTCTCGCAAAGATAGCCGGAGATGGTATCAAAGAATGTAGTTTACCAGCACAATAGCCGTTGTAATAACGATAATACAAAGAAAGAACTGAAACCATCCTTCTATGCTCAAGGGACTGTATGTGAGAAGTTAAGGACGGCTCATTTATAAGCCTAATCGCTCTCTTTTGAATACGATCAACGATATCGAGAGCGTATTGGGGAGCACTAACCCAGAGGTGAGAATTATATTCCAGATGAGGCCGAATTTGGGCCTTATACAGCAGAAGGAGTTGTCGAGAGGTAAAGTACTGCTTAGATCTGTACAAAAAGCCTATTTTACGAGCAGCTGTTTTGGTAGCTGACAGAAGATGGCCAACCCATGAGAGATTTGAAGATACAGTCATACCCAACAGAGTAATAGAGTCTGAAAACTTAAAAACTGAGCCATTCATACTTACAACAGGAAATGATCGATCTTTTTTGGCGGACACAAGGCAACACTGAGTTTTGTTAGCATTAAATTTAACTAGATTATTGCTTCCCATTCGAGAATACGTTGAATGTCTTTGTTGATTGAATTTGCCATTTCAGCTTTAATTTCTTGATTTGACATAGAAGGTGGATTATCACTATGAGTAGACTGAGATGAACTACAGTGAAGAGTGCTATCGTCAGCAAAGCAATGGATGGGGTTAGTTGTTGAAGAAATAAGGTCATTTATGTACAGCAGAAAAAGTGTAGGCGCTATAACGGATCCCTGTGGTACGCCCGCGTTAATGCTAACTTCTTTTGAAAAAACCCATCAACTACGACACGTATTCGTCTTTTATCAAGGAAACTAGAAACCCAGTTGATGAGCGTATCATTTAACCCAAACGAGGTGAGTTTGGCAAGTAAACACTTATTCCAAACTTGGTCAAATGCCTTTGAGATATCTAAAGCGACTACAACTGTTTCACCGGACTGCTCTACTGTATTGTTCCAAACTTGGGTCGCATATGAAAGAAGATCGCCTGTTGAACGACTTTGCCTAAACCCATATTGGTGGTCACTAAGGAGTTTGTTAGTTTCAAGGAACGTGAGCAGTTGCTGATTGATGGCTTTTTCCATGATTTTAGACAAAATGGAAGTGATGGCAATTGGTCTGTAATTTGAGGGATCGGTATTATCACCTTTTTTGGGAATAGGTTGAACATTTGCTAACTTCCACGATGAAGGGAATTCCCCAGAAGATATAGAGATCGTATAGAGCTTAGATAGGACTGGTACTAGTTCGGGGGACCATTTCTTTAAGACAATAGCTGGGATACCGTCCGGGTCAGTCGCCTTATTGAGATCAAGCCTACTGATGATCGATTCCAAGAGCTTGTGCCGAAAATGAATTGGTTTCATAACGTATGAAGAAGAGTTGACTAGGGGCACATTTGTATAATGATGATATTATATTTTAAGTTATGTTGGCAACACTGAATTTCCACGTGTCAAACGGCAATATATGTGATGACAGCTCACTAACATAAAGAATCAGTGATGCCCAATTAAAAATTCTAATGCTTTGCTGTCCTAGACCAGACACATAGAGTTTCTGGATGGCTTTGAGGATATGAAATGTAATATTATCCGACGAACTCTTAAAAACTAGTTTTATCAGCTTATTTTTATGCTTCCATCCGGAATTCTAACGTTATAATTCACAAAATTATCTAGTCAAAATGTAATTTTTTTGGTTTTGTACTGTAGCGTCTTTGAAAGCGAATATGAACTGATTCGAAATAACGCAAATTCAAGAACAAAATAATCGGTAAGTGATTTATCTTGACTTTATTGATTATAATGTTACTATTACTCAAATTTATTGCTTGCCTTACATTGACTTTCCTAGCAAGAATTAAAACATGAGAATTTATTTACAAGTCTGATATTTAATTACTCGCAAAGCTTAAATCTGATCAAAAGAATTGGCAGTCTAGTGGTAGGTACGTTGTGCTGTTTGAGTTAGATAGGCTGGATGAGATTAAGTGTTGCATCATGGTACAAAAATGAAACTACTCAAATTAAAATTAACGAGCTTTGCGCAATGATGGTTCAACCCGTTAATGTATTATTGTGGGAAAGAACCATCAATAAAACCGACTTTATTCATAAATAAGTAATTGCATAAGTACATTAACAAATCAAATAACACAGAAAAACAATTAAAGGATTAAATATACAACAAAACACCATTAACTCAGGTTGGTTAAAGTGCTTACAAAATTATAACATTAACTGAAAAATAAATAACAAGCAGTTTAGCTACACATAAACAATAAAAAAACCTTTAGTCACACCCACGATTGTGTCATAAATAATTCAGAATAAAAATTGTAATACCAAACATGTGGCCCTCTAAAACCAATCATGCCGGTTTTAAGTAAATAAGCAAATAAAACAATAAGGCAAACTACGGTACATATAAAATACAACAACAGAAAATTGCACAGGTGATAATAAGGTAGGCAAGGACCAAAGAAAATAGACAATTGTTTAGTGACTACTAAAGCACAAAATACATACATACAGTTACAATAAATTACATATAACGAGAAATTAGTTCGAAGGCAAACAATTCTACTTAAATAAACTGACACAAAAAAGCTCATTAAAACAAAGCCTTACAGAGGTAAGTTGTAAATAAATCATAACACAGTGACCGATATACAAGTTTGAGTACGTTAGAAAAATACAGCGTTCCTGTCCTAGGTTACACATTCATCTATACAACAATAAAAACAGTAAAAATAAAATTCGAGGTGTTTAATGGGCATCTGGACCCGGGAGTATGTAAACACTCGGCAATTGCTTTTTTACAATTATAACCAAGCTTTATCCAGAAAACATTATCAAATTACGATATAATAGAATATATCAAACCCCATTAACTCTTCTATCGCGGTAACAATTGCAATTTGAACATGTTTATTATAATAATAAACTTTTCGCGGTCCGCTACCTACAGTACCACTGCTTTTTTATACATGACACGTTGTCGCTCAGTGTTGCCAATATATCCCAGAATATGTTACGTCACCAAAAACATTCTCAAAAATTTTTTAATAAATTAATAATGTCTGCACTAAAAAATTGTGTATCACGTAACTATTTTCGTGAGTATTCGCGGTTGCAAACCTCAACTGACGCCCGGCACGCAATTTTGCTTCACCATATTAGAACACTGCTTTATTTTCTACGTCTATATTGAAATAAGTATTGCTCTAGCGTCACCATATTTTGTCTAATTATTATTAAGTAATTTATGAGTTTAGATTGATTATCCATCAACGATAAAAAGAAATCACTAAAGGTTTGCCTCCACAACTTCACCATTTTGATTCTCTTTTTTATCATGATAATAGGTATTAAGAAACAATGATTTACTTTTATTATTAATTAATTATGTTTTATAATGAAGGTATTGAACAATATTTTCTTGATTTCATGAAAATTCTTGTTTACTACTATTATAGCTCAAGACTTGATGCTAAAATAAATTGATAAAATTGTAACATGATATTTTTAGACGTTTAAAGAACTACTTCTTTCACAATCAATTCTCAATATCGTTCGTATATTATAGAACAGTATAAGTAAACTGTAATAAAAGTAGCTTTCTAGCTGCGGCCTCGAATCGCCATTTTTTCTGCATAAATAATTATAATTGTAGTTTTATCTATAATAAATACCATTTCGTTTTGGTTTTCGATTATGGTCAATGTATGAATTATTTGATCATTCTGTGTGAGTAATTTAACATTCCATTTGTTGAGGTCGGTCGAGTAAAGCAAGGTGAAATTAGAATTAAGTTATCCGGGAATATGAAATATGATTGGTCTAAAATCTGTTAAATCTGTGAAAAATTGGTCTTAATCTGGGGTCAACCTAATCGCGGATTTACTCACCTTTATGTAACCTAATAGCTAGGGGTGGGGGGTGGCTTATTGTTTAAGGTTATTCCTTCGTTGACTCTGTTTTATTTATTAAAGTACGTTGTATTAATAAATAAATAAATTTATGAATTTAAACTTTGCAGTCTATGTATATAATGTAGTAGGGGCAATGTAGATAAAAAACAAACAGTTGTAACATTTAATAAGTTGTTCTTCGCATACACATGTTAATCACAGGTATTAAGTGTGAATATGTAATAATACAGTAGATTACTAATAATGTCAAATTAATTCCTATGCTAGCGATTATTCACCGTATTTTAGGACATTTTATTTCCAAAAGTGTTTTTGTACAATTAATTGAACATAAATTTTATCAATCCACTTTAAATAATCATAGAATATTATTAATATATTCTATAATTGTAACACTAGGTCATATTATAAATATATTCTATAATTGTAACACTAGGTCATATTATATACATAAAACTAAAAATTAAACGGCATTAAGTTGTACTTTTTAGAGGAAATAAATTTAATTATTTACCTCACTGTCTGCATATACTTATTTACATTGCTCTATTATTCTTTGCATAAACCTGGTGATAACGGAACTACTACCCAGACTCGCATTTTAAAACGGCTTTAGATAAAGATTGTAAATTTTGGTCGACGATAGGGTAGAGTTAATATGCATATTTTAAGCAAAATAACAAAACACTTCCGGTTTCACGGGAAACGATTAAAATTTTGTTATTTTGGATGGCGACCGTAGTATATTTTTGCATATTTGAATAATACGGAAAATTCTAAAAATTTTTATGTAGCATTTCCTAAACCTAAACTTAATAGATATTGACTTATGGCGCTATAAAGTTTAACCTATTTTGACATTTAATTGAATTTTTCAAACAAAAAAAAAACGAAGTGCGTTATGACCAAAACAAATGGTGCAATTTGAACTTCAAACAAAGCACTCTAGGATGGAAGAATAAAAAAACTGAAGTTAACAATTTTTAAAAATCGATATTTTCGATATGGCGATTTTAAAATTTTTATGGTTTTTGTGAAAGTGGTATAACTTACAACCACCAGACTTTCACTACCCAATCCTACTTTTTTAACCTCTATCCATTTATATCCTCATTTTTTATTTTTAAACAACGGATATTATTTTTTTGTTATATAAAAACAATTTAATTTTGACAGGTAACTTTTATCATCTGTGAGTTATTATTATATTGTTGCAAATTTTTATAAATTATTCTACATTATTTTGTGATTTTTTAGGTGTGAACTAAAAATTCTTTGTAATTTGTTTAAAATAGCAAGGTGAACAAATAAATATGTTTCTCGTTTATGGTGAGTGCTTGCAAAATAAAAGGCAAGCTCAAACATTCTATACAGAACGATACCCCAGAACCAACCCTGCTACGCCTATTTTCCGTGGTTGGTACAACATTTGAAAACGCTTCCCCAAAATGAAAATGAAGAAACATTCATTATTAGTGAAAAAGCTGAAATAAACGTTCTGGCATGTGTGAATGTTGATCCCAACATTTCTACGCGTCAAATTGAAAATGAAATCGGAGTTAGCAGAGAAAGTGCAAGAAAAATTTTAAAGAAACATAAGTATAAACCCTACAAATACCAAATCCACCAACACTTGGGTATTAACGACTTTGCTAGGCGAGTTCAATAGTGCCGATGGTTTATGGAGAATTATAACCATAATAATAACTTTAGTAGCATGATATTGTTTTCTGATAAGTCCCGCTTCACAAATCTGGGAATGTTTTGCAGGAACAATGTGAGATATTGGGCGAATAAAAATCAACATCTGTTCAGGGAAGGATCGTTTCAAGAACGCTTCGGTGTTTTAGAGACGAGAATCGTGGGCCCAATATTTTTTAACGAGCCCCTTACATCTCAAGTTTATTTGAATTTTTTTAAGCAACAGTTAATGATTTTATGGATAATTTACCTCTTGTCCAAAGAAAAAGTCTATCTTACTCCACCTGAAAATATAGACGTTTTAATAAACCGAATTATTACAACGATTAAAAATATTACTATACCGAAAAAACATAATGCACTACGGAAAGTTTTAGAAAAGTGTGAGACCTGTATTCAAGCAGAAGGTGGTGTTTTTGAAAATGTTAATTATGATAAGGTTTTTTTTTAATTTCTTTCATTACTAGTTATACTTATTAATCTTCTGCCTATGTAATAAAGTAAATTAACAAAATAAAAAATTCTTAAAAATACAAATTGAATCATTTGTTTTCGCCTCAGCATACTTCGTTTCTTTTGTAAAATCCAAATAAATAAAAATAGGGTAAACTTTGAACGATCCGCTCAAATTCACAGGTAATAGATAAGTTACCTGTCAAAGTTCAATGGTTTTTAAAAACCATAGCAATCTATAGCATGGCTAATATGATTTGATTATTTTAATAATACCAAAGACTTAAGTATTTTATTAATTTAATGGACTAAATAAGTATAACAAAAAAAAAATTGAAATGAAAGTATTGTGGTTGTAAGTTGTACCGCTTTCACAAAAAAATCGATGAAAATTGTAATATCGATATATCGAAAATATCGATTTTTGAAAATTGTTAAGTTCAGTTTTTTTATTTACAATCCCAGAGTGCCTTAATTGAGTACATATTGCACCATTTGTTTTGGTAGTGGAGCATTTCGTTTTTTTGAAAAATTCAAATTAACGTCAAAATTGGTGAAATACATTAAGTTTAGGTATAGGACATGCCACATAAAAAATGTTTATAATTTCTCGTAGAATTCAAATATACAAAAATATACTAGGGTTGGCATTTAAAACAGCAAAATTTTAATCATTTCCGGTGAAACCGGAAGTGGTCATTTGTTCTTTTGCTTAAAATATGTGTATTAGTCAACCAAATCGTCGACCAAAATTTCAAATGTTTATCAAAAGCCGTTTTAAAATTCTAGCCTGGGTAGTAGTTCCGTTGCTACCCGGTATAATGAAATGGTGATCAAAAAGACCGTAACCTTTATCTTGAAAGAATTGTTAAATAAAATTCGCTAGTACAGAGGTATACTTAGAAAACACTAAACCTTCCCCACAATGTTTTACTTTACAAGTTATTTAACAATAAGTTACAAATAGTGACTAGTTTCGACAAACATTGTCACCGTCAAACCTTAAATTACAGTAATTTTAACACCATATATGAAAAACTAACGAATACTTACAAGTACTTATATAAATATTTATACTAAAATGCACAAATTAATGCATCTCAGTATTCT
>JARFJB010000827.1:920000-992500 GCA_036346205.1 Vesta saturnalis
GAATGTCACATATTAAAATCCCATGACGGGGAGTATTACAAAATTCACACCCTTGTTGAAATATAGGAGTGAGTAACAACCATAGTGGTTTAATCCATCTTTCAATCCATTATAAATTGTAATATGAAGATTAATAAACTGCTAAATACGTAATCAAGCACATGTGTTCAACTTCTTGTGAGGTTATGAACTAAATTTTAAAGAAATTTTTAATTTTGAACTTTATTTTAATAAATTCATTGGGCTATAAGAAAGAGTTTTTTAATAAAAGAAACAACAGTGGTTGAAGGTACTTACGGGAAAACAATAAAATTGGTTTGAATACTAATTAAATCAAATTATTAGCGAAAAGACATCTGTCGTAAAGCAGCTGTTGCAAAAGAGCCACCAGTGTTGCTAATATACGTAAATCGTAACATTGAATTCAAAAATATGAAATCTTTATTAAAACTGAGTACTTCCTTAAGACAGTCCTGAGGGTTTATTTTTAATTGTTTATGGATTTCTAATATTTCCAAAAATTGAGTTTATTCCGTTTATCACATATATGTTAAATTTCAAATTTTCCGGGATCAAAGTTGTGGTTAGTGAATATGATGTGGTGAGCGAAGGCTGATCTGTGGGAAGTGTGTTCCGCAAATCTAGTCCTAAAGGAGCGCCCCGTTTGACCTATATAATTACAGTTACATGAACTACATTTTAATTTATAAACACCCGATTGAGAAAACTTATCCCTCTCGTCCTTAGTTTTTATTAAGGAAGATTTGAGATTTTGATTGTTGCTGAAGGAAATATTTATGTTAAACCGTCTACACAATTTTACGAATTGGAATGAAGAAGGACCAATATATGGAAGAGCTCTGAATTGTAATTGTTCCTTTGTGATATTATCTAAAGTGGTGTAGTATTTGATATGAGAAAAATAAATTGTTTTATGAAATAAATTTTGAATATGTTTTATAGGATATCCAGTGTTAACCTCCGTTTCGAATTTTTGTTTATTTAACAGTAAATTGCAACTCTATTAAAGAAATACCTTAACGCTGCTAGTGTGTTATTTAACGGGTAAAAGGACTTATAGTGAATCACATGGTCTGTAGTAGTAGGTTTTCTTTAACAATGATGTGTAAGTTGTGGTCTTTTTGGTAATAGATATATCAACAAAATTGATGGTATTCTCAGCTTCTTTTTCAACAGTAAATTTAATGTTTTGATGGAAGGAGTTTAACAGATCATGACATTGACTCAGTTCTCTATCATCCCTTTTAAAGATTACCAAGATATCGTCTACATATTTTTTATACAGAACAAATCGTTCTTTAATGAATGGTTTTGAAAAGAATTGTTTTTCGAGCTCGTATAAGAAAATTTCAGAGAGAAGAGGAGAAAGGTTGCTGCCCATTGGTAATCCAGTCTTTGACTATACATATTCTGATTGAATCTAAAAAGTTTTGTTCATGGCAAATTTTGAGGCATCCTGCAATGAAAGAACATTATCTATCTGTTAGCTGATATTGGTTAAGGTAATTATTAATAATGTCTAAGCATTCTGAGACAGGAACACTAGGGAAAAAGTTTACTATGTCAAACGAAACCATGATGTGAGAAACGTCCAAAAGAAGATTTTTAAGTGAGTGAGCTAAGTCGATGGAGTTATTTATGGAATAGGGAAAAACAAAAATGATATGCGATCTCAACATGGTGTTCAGCCAGTTGGATAATTTAGAGACACGAGTCTCTATATAAGCAACAATAGATCTCATCGGCATCTCAGGTTTGTGGATTTTTGGTAAAGCATAAAGAAGAAGAAACTTCGGGTTCATAATAGATAATTCGTGATGTTGAATGTTAAAGGATTCTAGAAGAATATATTGATTTGAGTATAAGAATTTTCTATTTTTCAGTGCAAAACTATTAAAGTTGATTTTAGCCGATTGAAAGTCTTCTGTGTTACGGAAGTTCTCAACTTTGTTGATATAATTTGTTCTATCTATTATAACTGTAGCATTCCCTTTGTCGACTTTAGTGCAAATGAGATTATTATCTTTTAATTTATTTACCACTGGGGCTCTTAGATCATTTCTGTCTTTCTCAGGTATAGATTGATCATGTATAAGGCATTCTAAGTGTAGCCTTTTTTTAATAGCATCATGAGCTCTGATGTTCGATGTTTTAGTATGTAGTTTAAAAAAATTAGGAAGAAGGTTGTGTTTTAAACACCAGCTATTGAACCAAATCTTAAGGTTGCTTTTCATCATCTTGATGTTTTCCCGTAAGTACCCTCAACGACTGTTGTTTCTTTTATTAAAAAACTTAAAATAAAATTCAAAATTAAAATTTTTTTTTTTAATTTAGTTCATAACCTCACAAGAAGTTGACCACATGTGCTTGGTTACGTATTTAACATTTTATTAATCTTCAAACTATAATTTTAAATTTATATTGGTTTGCAAGATGGATTAAACCACTATGATTGTTATTCACTCCTATATTTCAACATGGGTGAGAATTTTGTAATCCTTCCCCTCATGGGATTTAACGTTTAATATTACTAGCTAAATATATTAGCTATAGGTTTTAAGTATGTGACATGATTTTTATTGTAGGAAGATGCTTTAACTTTATATATCTCTTGTCAAAGTTCCTCATCGAGGCCTCATTTGTGTTTTTTGCTGTTTATTGATTAGATTGTTGATAATTTAACTTAATCGCTGAGATTCGCCTTTGGTGGAACCACAGGTAAAAGGGTGTCTCAGAATTTATTTCTCAATATGTAGGTCGAGTATCGGTTTGAAATTCGTAGCGTAAAGACATGTTCTGATAACACATTCGAAGCGCTGCGGAAATCTACAGATACGTTAATCTTAGGTTATTTACATTTTATTGCCAGTGCTACAAATAAAATACGCGTTTAGTGATAGTGTGAAAAGTGATAAATATGTTCCCCTTGGGGGCTTTTAATAACGATGTAATAAACAATCCTCAAATAAATGTGCATCAACCAAACATCACGCAGAGTCAACCAGCAATGCTTCACCAAACACCTCAAATGCAAGTACCATTATCTCAATTATCTCCAATGTATCCTTCTAGCTCGCAAATGCCCTTGACCCCAAGCCATTCGCAATATATATTTCCACCCAACCAACAACAATTCCTACAGCAAAATCATCTGCCTTTTTCACAACATAGCAGTCACAAACAGCTTGTAAGAATGATCTCAACTAGTTACGAAGAAACAGAAGACATTAACAAAGAAAATCCATGGCAGATTGTAAAGAGCGTTAAAAGGAAAAAAAAACAAATTATGACACAAATACGAGAGACGAAACCAGTGTGAGCAACAGATATGATGCACTTTCAACGGAGGATGTTAAAACCACTGGAAATAATACCAAACCAACTGAAAAAGTTCATAAACCTCCACCAATATATGTTTATGGAGTAGTTAACTATGGAAGCATGATAAAAAAATTAACAGAAATTCTAGAAGAGAAGCAGTTCGTCACTAAGAGTATGGCAGACAACACTATTAAAATCAATACCAATACACCAGAATCCTACCGAAAACTTACAAAATATATGAAAAAAAATAACATCATTCATCATACGTATCAGCCAAAAGAAGAGAGAGCTTACAGAATTGTAATAAAATATCTTCATCACACAGTAGATACAGAAGGTATTAAAGAGGAACTCGAAAACGTGGGACACAAGGTTCGCAATATACTTAACGCGAAGAATAGGAGAACGAAGCAACCATTAAACATGTTTTTTGTGGATTTAGAGCCGGCAGCAACCAACAAAGATGCGTATTAACGCCTTGCAAAATAAAATAGTTCAAATTGAACCCCCCCGAACGAACAATAGTATAGTACTGTAATAGGCCCTTCCTTTGTGTCAAATGCGGGGGATCACACAACACTACAAACTGCAATAAAATAAAGAAACCCCAGCAACCTGCGCACTGTGTGGAGGGCCTCACCCGGGCAACTACAGGGGTTGTGAGTTTTATCACAATTTACTTAAAAACACCAATAATGCTGCAAACATTAATCAATATAAAACCAGGCACCAAATAAATACCCCCAAGACACTCCAAAAACATACAGAGCAAAATCGCAGTTATGCGGATGCTACAAGCAACAGAAATATCACCACAACACAACATGACGATAACATAGGCATTATCTTAAATAAATTCTTAGAAGAATTTAAGAATATGTTCAGTCAAATGATGCAACAGAACAACATGGTCTTGAACCTTCTCACGACATTATTGAGCAGGACAAACTAATGGCTAAATTTCTTAGGATTGCAGAATGGAACGCCAATGGACTATTACAACGCAGAGATGAAATTAACCTCTTTCTTCAACAACACCTGATAGACATCCTATTAGTAAGCGAAACCCACTTCACTGAGAAATCTTATCTAAAAGTCCCATACTACACATATATCATACAAATTATCCTGATAATACGGCACTTGCCGGATCTGCAATCCTAATAAGATCTTCCATAGACCACTATGTACTACCTGAATATAAAAAATATCCAGGCTGCATCACTAAAAATCAAAACGTTGCCATATGAACTAACAGTTTCTGCAGTGTATTGTCCACCTCGGCACAACCTCAAGAAAGAAAACTATCTAGACTTCTTCCAAACACTTGGTCTAAAATTCATCGCAGGAGGCGACTACAACAGCAAAAACATAATGTGGGGTTCAAGACTAACCACGACGAGATCTGTTGAAAGCCATACAAGAAAAAAGCTATTTATTCCACTCGACCGGCAGCCCAACATATTGGTCAAGTGACAACAGTAAAATACCAGACCTTCTTGACTTCTACATCACGAATGGCATTTCCACTACGTACATAGAAGTAACGTCTAACTATGAATTATCATCAGACCATACGCCAATAATAGCCACAATTAGTACTGCAGCTATTACAGTCAAAAACCGCAATGATTGCATAATCGAAAAACAGACTGGGATATATTTAGAAGTGAAATTGCATCCAACATCAATCTAAAAATAAGTTTAAAATCCCCCGAAGCAACCAAACGGCTTATAGAACATGCTGCGCTAAAAGCAACACCTAAAATGGAAACTCACAAACAGAATATTAACATTCCCATGGAAATTAAACAACTTATAGCAAAGAAAAGGAAAGCCAGAAAGAAATGGCAACAAACTCACGCTCCTGATGAAAGAAGAACATACAATTAACTAACCAATCCACTAAAACAAAAATTAAGGCAAATGAGAGAAGCGAATCTAACAGATTACATAACTAATCTAAATCGTTACGACAATTCAATATGGCGACCAATTAAATCCGCAAGAAAACCAACAGTAACAAACTACTCGGTACGAGTAGACATAGGTCACTGGGATAAAAGTAACCAAGAAAAGGCAGATCTCTTTGCTTCACACCTAGCTACAGTATTTACACCTAATAATCATATTCCTGATCAACAACGTAGCATCCTACAGACCAATAAGCCTGTTATCAACAATCTCCAAACTTTTAGAAAAGCTGCTGTTACATCGTATAAAAGACCTACTGCAAGTAATCCCCGATCATCAATTTGGCTTCCGCACCGAGCACTCTACCATTCAACCGTGTCACCGCGTGGTACATACAATTAACGAAGCGTTAGATGCAAAGAAATACACAGCAGCGGTCTTCCTGGATGTCAGCCAGGCCTTTGATAAGGTCTGGTAAGAAGGTTTGCTCTGTAAAATCAAACAATGCTTACCTATTGCATACTTCTATCTCATCAAATTTTACCTACAAGACAGATGTTTTCGAACGAGGGTACACGGTGAAACTTCCGAATTCCAGCCTATTAAATCAGGAGTCCCGCAGGGCAGCGTACTGGGACCAGTATTATACCTCATATATACATCTGACCTTCCCACAACTGACCACACCATAACAGGAACCTTCGCGGATGACACGACTCTTCTAGCAACACATGAAAGCCCCCTAGTAGCATCATCCAACCTCCAAGAAGAGTGGCTCCAGAAATGGAAAATAAAAGTTAACGAAGCGAAATCCCAGTACATAACGTTTACGACAAGAAAAGAACTATGCCCCCCAGTATACATCAACAATATAGAAATACCAAGAACCTCATGCGTAAAATACTTAGGACTACACCTCGATAGTAAGCTGATCTGGACGGAGCATATTAACAAAAAGAGAAAACAAATTGATATAAAATTGAGAGAAATCTATTGGCTCCTTGGCAGAAACTCAGGAATGTCACTAGCAAATAAAATACTTCTGTATAAAACTATAATCGTGCCAATCTGGACCTACGGCATTGATTTATGGGGATGCGCTAGCAAATCGAACACTGCCATTATCCAGCGCGCTCAATCCAAAACTCTTCGCGCAATGACTGATGCCCCGTCATATATAACAAACCAGATGCTTCACCAGGACCTCAATGTACAAACTGTCCAAGAACAGATTAAAGATCGAAGTAAGAAACACCACCAAAGACTAGAACTTCATACAAACACCCTTCTCCAACCTCTCCTACGAGATGGTGGCCAAAGAAGACTGAAAAGGAAGAAACCAATGGACGTTAAATAAGGTGCAAGAGTTGTTCTCGCTGGAAAAGCTCATCAACGTCGCAAGCAACTGCCCTATCCAGTTCCTAAGTCAACAAAATAGCTTAAAGATGTACTGTATACTTTTGATTGCTGTTTAATAAATAAAAAAAAATATGTAGGTCAGAACATATTTTGATATTGCCTAACTCCACGCCTTATGCGTTTTAACCAGAATACTGAGATGAATTAATTTGTGATATTGTGCATTTTAGTATAAATATTTACTTGTTAAGTGTTCGTTAGTTTTTCATATATGATGTTAAAATTACTGTAGTTTAAGGCCTGAAGATGACAATGTTTGTCGAAACTAGTCACCATTTATTGTTAAACAACTTATAAAATAAAATATTGTGGGGAATGTTTTGTGTCTTCTAAGTATACCTCTGATTATCACAACCCCATTTAGAGTTTCAAATATGGAGTCCAATAGTGCAAAAAAAAATACCTAGTACAGATCTGAAAAAGCGGTCATTTGTATATGGCAATAAGTCTCGTCTAGTATAACCTTTGTTACTTGCATAATTTAATGTTACGGTCTTCTGTTATTCCTATACCTAATTCTATGATTTACTCCAAGAAATTACAAAGCACGCGAAAATTAACAGATATTCAAAGCCAAGCGAGATTTTTACAGAAATTCTTTAACACCTTTGCGCCCCTCTTATTAAATGAAATTAGTAAATAAGAAATGCGACGTCTCTACCTACTTTCTAAGGAATCAATCTCCTTTTTGAATAGAAAATGTTTTAGTGGTTAGTTTGTTATATAAAGAAACTGCATTCCCAGAATCTACATATAATGGATAAGGCTATGGACGTTGAATGTCAGGACTGAGCATTTTTGTGTGTATGAATAAGCTTGGATATGCGGAATTTCTAAACTAAATCATATAATTAAAGAAAGGATATAATCATGTCATTTACATTAACAAATATCTAACTATGTGAACTATTTGGTATTTAGTAGACGGTACAAAATAGGTATGAGGATAACAGATAATCTTAGTATGGCAATATCTCAATATTGTAGTTTGATTTATGCTGATCTGGTCATTTGGAAAAAAATATTTTATAAAGGTCTTGCGCATGACCTGTTTGTGTTTAGCATATCAGATTTACTTTCACCTCAATTTAAAGCGGAAACTGTACTGATATGTTCAAAAATGGTATTTTATTATTCCTAAATTAAAAATAATAAAATAAATTTTGCATTCCCATAGGAAATAGGTTATTGCGAAAGTTACATCGACAAGACTAACGTGATATTCTGATATATACGAATTAATCTCATAATTAGACAACCATTACGCTCGGTTTTGCGCCGTTAAAGTTAAATTTTGCACCCCTATATGAAACAGGTTATTGTAAAAATTACACCAACTTCACAATCTTGGACTTTTTGATAAATCTATTCTTTCTTAATTAGTACTTAGGCACCAATTGTACATTGATTTGCTCCGCTAAAATAAAATGTTGCGCTCCCATAGGAAATAAGTTGCTGCAAAAGTTACATGAAGACTAACTTCATACCATTATGTATAAATTGATCCTTTCTTGTTATAATTAGGCACCCATCATGCGCTCTTTTCCGCCGTTAAAGTTAAATTTTGCGCCCTTATATGAAACAAATTATTGTAAAAATTACATCAACACGGTTAACTTCACAATCTTGGACTTTCGCATAAATAAATCCTTTTATAATCAGTACTTTGGACCCAATTATGCGCTGTTTTGCTCCGCTAAAATAAAATTTTGCGCTTCCATAGGAAATAAGTTACTGCAAAAGTTACATCGACAAGGCTAACTTCATACCCTTATATATAAATTAATCCTTTCTTGCTATAATTAGGCACGCATTATGCGCTCCTACAGGGAACAAGAAGGTTAACTTCACAGCCGTGAACTTTTTCAGAAATCAATTTTTTTCTATGTAGTAACTAGGTGCCAATTATGCATTGTTTTGCGTCGCTCATTGTAAAAATTACATCGACACGACAAACTTTACCGAACCGTGAACTTCTTACGTACATTACTTTTTGTTATGCTCTAATGGATTTATGTAAATGTGTTGTTGTTGTTTAGCTGTTTATTTGCTTAATATGTATTTTTCTTATTTTGATTGTATTATTATTAAAACTCCACTTCTTCCATTACAGATATATTTATATTTAGTTATATTTTTTTTTTTCTTACATTATGGGTATACTAATTTTTTTCTAATATTAACTTAATTGGATTGTACATTATTCTTACTAATCTCAACCCTAAGTGAGCACCAACCAAACATTTTAATATAAAAATTCCTATTAATTTTAAAGCTAGCTACCTACGTTTTCAATTTATAAGGTTGCTTATCCACTACAATGCAGTGATTAAGCACTAATTATGTTTCCTATATACGATTCTAACGGCGCAAAACGGCGCATAATGGGTGCCTAATTAACGCGCAAGAAAAAAATAGTTTATTCATAAGACTATGAATTTAAACTTGTCGATGTAATTTTTGGAATAATTTATTTCCTATAGTGGCACAAATTTTCATTTTAGCGGACCAAAACGGCGCCTAATTGCGCCTAATTACTAATTAAAACATTGATTTATGCTGAAGTTTACGTCTGTGAAGTTAGCCGTATTGATGTAATTTTTGCAATAACTGGTTTCCTATGGAGGCGCAAATTTTCCCTTGACGGCGCAAAACGGAGTGTAGTAGGAGTCTAATTATCGCGCAAGAAAAGATTATAAGACTATGTCTTGTCGATGTAATTTTTCAATAACTAATTTCATATGGGGACGCAATATTTTAATTTACACGCAAAACCGCGCATAGTTAGTTGGTGCTTAATTACTGCATAAGAAAAAATTGATTTATACATAATGCAATATGCAACTCCTTTCCTATAAAGGTCAAAATGGTGCATAATTAGCACCTAATTACTGCGTAGTAGGAGCCTAATTATTGACGCATAATTATGTGCCTTATTATACATACGTTTAAAGCACATTTTAAAAAATGAGCCAGCTTCAGGCACCGTATAATGGCGACTGTAATACAATGGAATTTCAAATTGCTACGTAATTCATTGAAATCCTAGTTTATGGTCAACATTAATTCAATTCTTTCATTTAACGGGATTTAAATTGCTTCAATTTTATATAAAATCGAAATTTAAAATTAAAATATAGTATAAAGTTTCAATAAATTACTTTGTAATAAAATGTTGCAAATAGCATAAAATATTAACGGCGCCTCGATTAGATTAGCTATATTATGAATCAAAAATTAAGAATTAACAAAAAAATACTGAAATGCATGTGTAATAAAAAGATAATTTGGTCATTGCCTTGTTAATTGCCGAAATTTGATATCATTCCATTCATTGTATGTTACACTTCTTTTCAATACTTATAGTTCAATGAACTTTTGGTATCAATTTTTGATTAATTTAAATAATAAACTTAATAAAAATAATAAACTTAATCAAGCTTGTTCTCTCGACGAGTATGTAACATTGTAACATAAAACAAATAAGCTTTTTAACAATTTAATTTGGTTAATCATAAATATTATACCATACTTAAGGAAGTGCGTTGCAGATTTCATTATGCGTAAAAATATGAATGTAAATATACACATTTATCAGCCAATATATGAAAAAAAATTGTTATACTCTTACATCATATTATAGCATACTTATTTTTTATTATAAATGTTTATGTTTAGAGTGGACGGAAATTAAACACATTTATGAGTTAGCTCTTTTTGTTTAATTAATAAAAAAAATTTGGCAATACTCTTCTGATTACAGTATTCATTTTTTGTTGTTTACTAGTAATTAACCCATATTATATTTAGCGAATTACTTGCCATGTCAAAATTTATTTATCGTCAATATTCAGTATACACTAGATGATAAGAAAATCGATTTTATAATTTCATTTAATTTAAAAGTTAGGCATTGTGGCATAACTCCATTTTTACTAATTACTCGGACAATTTTATTCCTATTCAATTGTAATTGGGAATAAATTCTGGTTGTGCGTTTTTTAACACATGTTTAACAATTGTTTTGCAATATTTTCATAATTGTGCAGTAACAAAAATATCAATAAATAAAATGAAAGACAAAGCGCAGCAGAAAATATTGAGTAGTATGACTCATTCAAAAATATTTAACGTTTTATGTGCAAATGGCCGCGTGATGGAACCACCATATAAAATATCTCACTGACCCACTGGTTTTTCGGTGCTACAGTGCAGTTATTGGTTGTTGAGTTGCTTATTGTATATATACATTATACAATGCTTTTAACTAACGTTTTAGAAGGAGAGGTAGTTAGTAATTAATATTCCTATGCAAATGTTTGTAACCACAAATGTGCGTTGTGCATCAACAGTACAATATGAATATAATATAATAAAAAACCGCTTTACAAAGAAAATTGGGGGTGAATTAAATTTTCCATATACAGGGTGTCTCAGAGAGACCGTTCATTAGAAGTTTATGGGGTTGTGGCCGAAATAAAAACTTAAAAATTTAGAATCAGGTATATTCATTTCGTTCTCTTCAACTAAACTATTTTCAGACGTCTAGCGCTTCCGGTTATACCGGAAGTCGCCATCTAATTTGTTATTTTCAATGGAACACTATATATTTTTGTATTTTTCGTTGGATGCCATAATTTTGAATCTTTTTTATTGAAACTATACCATGCCCATCTATTACGGTTTTTAAAAATTATTTTCCGAAATCTTGACAGCTGGTTGACGTTTACGCAATGAACCCTAACTCCTATTTGGGTTGATATAAAAAGTTATAATCCAATTAAGTTTGTAGTTTAAAGATACCTTTATCGTATGCATTTTTAAATAAAAATCTTTGCCTGGGAATATTGCCTAAATTTATACTTTTCAGAGTTAAAAACGTAAAAACATTGCCTCCGATGGCAAAATGTAAATTTAGAAGAATAGAAGCGATTGAATGCGAACGGCCACCATTTCGAACATTTATTATAACTTGTTTTTAGTTTTTTATATCCATTTTATGTCATTTGAAGTAAATGTGAATAGTTTTCGTTAAATATTGTGCAAGTTCTACTAAAAATCATGTCGCATTTTCTGTGTATAAAAAATAAATTAAGAATTTCTTCATTTGTATAAACATTATGTTAGCAACAATATTAAGGCATTTAAGACAGACTAAGTCACAAACATAAAAAACTTGACATTTGAAAAAGGATTTCTAGTATCCATAGCCAACCATTCTAGAAATAATGGCTAAAGAATTAAAATTTTCCGTTTCTTAGAAATAACTCTAGTTTGATTTAGGTGTAACAACATGTTATATCACTTTGTAGCAAAACTTATCGCCAATTCGATTAGTTAAATAGGGTATTCCATTTTAAAAAATTATAAATTTAGGCAATATTCTCAGGCTAGTCCATTACTAGTCCAGTACTAGCTACAGTTCATTTTGTAAACGTCAACCAGCTGTCAAGATTTCGGAAAATAATTTTTATCTCAAAAACCGTAATAGATGGGAATGGTATACAACGTGTCCTAGATAACATTTCCAGCATGAGGATCTCGCTTATTATAAAAGATACAGATTTGGTTAAATTAGATGAATTACTCCTAAGGATTAGTGAAATTATAGGACACTCTCCAATTTCCAAATTTCCATGTATTTTAAGACTTATGGCAAGAAAAAGAAAAATGTCAAATTTCTTTTTCTTGTAATATCTTTTCTGTTATATTAGACATATAAATTTTATTTGCACTTTCTTAAGATGTTTTTCATGCAGAATTTAAATATCAATTTGGATTTTTATTTGCACTTTCTATTTTTTAGTTTCAACCCCTAAATTAAATTTTTCTTATGGAACGACAAGTCGGCTTTGAAATAATTGATCGTGTTTTTTTATCCTCTTTACAATGATATAACACATGTACTATCTATTTTTAAAAACAACAAAGAAAATTTAAAAAAATGTATTTTATTAAAACAATTGCAATGCGATTTTGTTGACGTACGCTGCCTACGGTTTTGTTTGATTCTTCTAATCGTATAATAAAATTGAAAAACTTTCGATGGCATTTTTCTCTAATTTTTTTTTATAAAACCCTATAAGAATTTTATACGTATGTATTGAAAAAAAAATAGGCAATGCAAAAATATATATACAGTGTGATTTAAAAAAATTAAATTTATGTGCGCTTCCGGTCAAACCGGAAGCTTAAAAAATTATCTAAACTAAGCACATAATAGAGTATTTGTAAATGAATAAAAAACTATTTAAACACTTTCTTGTGAAACGCAATACAAAAGAGTTATTGAGTGCGTCCGATTATATTGAACGCACTGTATACCTTCTACCTGCCATACTGCCAAACCGTCACAATAAATTCGCGCTAAAATCAAAGTTCACCTACACCATTGGGTATTTCACGCGTTTCTTTGCCGCGTCGAAGGTTCCATCGTGGAAGAAGACGCTAACGATGCGAAATAAACGTAGCCATCTTGAATTGCTTTGTATATTCACTAGAAACTTGAGTGTATTGAGATTAAGTTCTTTGTGTATTATTGGAATCCATATGGGTTTCATTTCCACACTAGCTTAGCTTATTGGATTTCCTGCTAGTGCGATGCATGTGGCTTCTTTGAGTTTTCGACGAGTTGTGTTCACGTCCTTTGCCATTATCTGTAGGTTACCCCATTGGATGCGGTGGTCTTGCGGACGTTGTTCTTATGTTCCTATGTTCTCACTTTGAGGGGTCTACTGCTCTCCCTATGTAAGCTCTGCCGCTTTCGCATGGTAGATTGCTTGGAATTCTGATCTTCATTGTATGGTTTGGTTTTGGTTAGTATTCCCCTGAGCATTCTGGCTAATTTGAAGGCAATGCGTATCTTGTATTTGCTGTCTATCTTTCGTATTTTGTCTGAGGTACCTTGTATATATGGTATTATGCTGTATATTTAGGTTCTTCTTTTTCGGTTACCCTTTCTCTGTTTAGGTTAGGTGTTAGATCGGGGTAGCTATTTTCCTTGAGTGTTTTAGCGATATTTTCTTTTTCTTTGTTGAGGTCCTCTTGTCTGAGCATATTGTTTTCGCTCTATCGTACAAGCATTTTGCCACGCCTAACTTCACGTGTTTATGGTGATTTGAGTTGTAGTGTAGGTACCTTCCTGTGTGGGTAGGTTTCCTGTATACAGTTGTGAAAGTGTTGTCATTCCTGTGTACAAGTACATCCAGGAATGGCAGTTTTTATTCCGACTCCAATTCCATTGTGAATTTTATGGAGGGTGCGCAACTATTTAAATGACCTAGAAATTCATCTAGCTTATGCTTGCCGTGTGGCCAAACTTCGAAAGTATCGTCCTTGGTTTCTGCGTGAATTCGGATATCGCGTGGTCTTCAAATCTACCAATCCATTTTCTTGGGAATAATCTATTTAAACAATTTCTTACCCTCTAACTGTAATGAACAGAAACTCCATCCAGTTGGAACCACATCCTGCGCCTGACCCTTAAAGGAATATATTCTAAAAGTTCGGGAAATTGCCCAAGCAAGAATTATTATAAAAAAAATAAGAACCTATCACATTAAATCCGACTACTCCTCTGCATACATTCAATGACCATCGTTTTTGATGATCGAGTGTCCGAAAGTAGTGGGGATTTTCATTGCTATAGTAGTGAAAATTATGTCAGTTTACCATACCATTGCTATGGAAGCTTCATCAGTAAACAAAACAAAGTCAAAAAAATTATCAGTTGTTTCCACCTTTTCTAAGTACCCATAAACAGAATTCTACCCTTTGATCAAAATCTCTACCGTAAAATTTCTGGTGCATCGGTATGTGATATGGATAAAATTTGTATTTTTTAATGATCCTGGAAACGCTTGTTCTACTTATTCCTACTTCTTTACTAATTTCTCTTTGGTTTGTGTGAGGATTTTCGATCATTGAACCAATTACTTGAAATTCAATATCTTCGTTGCATACTACTAAACTTAGCCTATTGGTTTTTGGATAAGCGACACTTCCAGTATTTCGAAATGTTTCAAGTAATTTGTGAAAGCTTTCCTTTTTCGGATGGTTTCTATTTGGATATTTTTGCGCATATAGACGTGAAGCTAAAATTCAATTTTCTTCAGGCTCACCTATTACTAAAATAAAATCAATTCTCTCTTGAACAGGATATCTTTTAATTTTGAATTAATTTTTAATAGTCTAATATAAAATTTAATAACTAGAAAAGAAATATTTATGACAATGATCAACAACTAGACATAAAATTTGACATCTTAAGTATTTTTTACTACAAGGCCCAGCCTACTCCATCTTTCCAACAAACAAGAAGCAGATCGGACCGAAAAAAGTAATCTATCGATTATGCGAAAAATACTAAATTTCAGTATAGGAAACCCTAATACCATTTGAAAGATAATAACTTAAAATATCTGACAGAGTAAAAAATACAGGGTGTTCTATTTAAATTAAGCAAGTTATTTATGTTATAAGAAGTCCGTAAGATTCCGCACTTCTTGGAACACCCTGTGCATTTTTACATGAGAGTAAATATACCAAATAGTTGTCTCAGGGTTTCGGATTCATTCTTCCAAAACATTGTTTTATGTCTACCCGTTCATCGTTATTTTTCTTTTTTTTACGTTCTATATTTCAAGAAAAATCAAGAAACAAACATTATTTTTTTTATGTGTTACTTTTATTTGGAACATATTCAACACATTCCTATACATTCAAAGATATTTAACCCTTTATATGCATATGGCCGCAATGTAGAAGCACCACATAAAATATTTTACTGACCCATAGGCTTCCCTACAACAGTTCAGCTATCCGTTGTTGCTAAATAATTAAAAGACTATAACATCTTTAAGACTATAATATTGAACTTAACGCTACCCTTACTCAATTAATGAAAACCTTAAGATTTATTTATTAGTCTAATATTGAATTACTAGCAAAAATTAAAAATAAAATTAAAACATTGGCCGTCTAGTGGTAGGCTATGCTGTGTTAATTGAGTAAGACAGGGATGGATGAGGTTAAGCGTTGCATCATATGAGGACAGGTAAAAAATAAAATTAGTTACATTGCACAATGATGATTAAACCCGTTAATTCGGACACTGGGAAGAACCACCAAAAACCCAGTTTATTGATCAATAAGCAATTTTACAGGTACTTTACTAATAATTCAAAGAACAAAAAAAAAACAGAAAAAAAAACGGTATCGTTAATAACAATTAAACTAGGTTTATCATACCATGTTTTTCCACGCATTAAATCCTCTACGCTGGCAAAAATTTAAACAATCAACAATGTAAACTCGTTCCAGCAATGAGGAGAGACACTGTACTGTTCGACGCGGTCTCTTTTTACAGATTTCAACGTAATAATCGTGCTTGCGAGATAGCGTATTGGCAATTAAATTACTACCGCATTACTACCCTTTGTTATCACGAGTCAATTCTGTGCAATTCAATATCTCGTGATAATTAAATAGTAACTTCTTGCATAGCAATGACCGATTTTCAATAGGCTACACAAGCTTGTTGAATTGTTTGCTGCGAGCTTTAATTAATCACTTAATCACCAACGTTTAACGGGTTAATGTACGCGGTTGAAACTCAAGACGGTGGAGATTATAGATATGTTGTTTACACGTTCGCTTTGCTGATTAAAATCAGAATGATATGATTATTTATCGATAAGTTTGTTTACACGACTACTTTAATTTTATGAAAAACTTACATTAAACCCAACACAAATAAGAAAAGGACAAATTTGCGTTTTTAGTTTTTATGAAAACGGAAACGATAATATATTTATAGCCACAACGGTTTATAATTATGATTTATTACAAAACAATAAGACAATACAAGTCAATCGAATCCCCCACTACAACTGTTTTACTCCCAAATCCACCTCAATTTTTAAAGGTTCTAAAAAAAAAACAAGAAATATTACGTGGGAAGATTTTCATGTTTATTATTAAAACAAGTATTAATTTTTAAAATACGCACTCGTACCAAAACCTATAAATCTCGAATTTCAACGTTCTCAAAGAGAGCCGTGTTTTGATTCTGCCGTATGTGCCAATGTAATTAATTACCAACCGGCGACATGTTATCCAATTCAGTGCGTCAAAAATTCTAACCCATTTGTCACGGTCTTTACGAGTAAGGCAGTTTCAGTCAGATGGGGGAACACCTGTTTTTCTACCCCAACATGTGTTTTCCTTTTTAACCCTTAATTACATACATTTAAACCTTAGTTACATAAAATATATAACATAAAGTGTATCATGAAAAACATTATCAAATTACGACATATTGACAAGATGTTAAAACCCATTAATCATCTTTTCTTTCGCGGTAACAATTGCGATTTAAACATTTTTATTACAATAGTAAAATTTTCTACCGCTACCTATAAGTTACTGCACCTTGCTAACGTTGATTAGAAAGATATGTATCTGTATTTGTTTGCACATGTTTCAATCACTGACTTCTAAATGTACGTTGTGCAACAGTACAATATAATACCACAAACTGTTTTTATAAAAAAAAAATGGGAGGTGAGTGTAATTTTCCGTGTATAAAAATAAAGCATGATAATTTATATTACCCATTTCTTTGCAAACGTTTCAAACCACTGACTTCTAAATGTGCGTTATGAATCAACAGTACAATATAATAAAATAAATGGTTTTTAGACAAAAATTAGAGGTGAGTGTAATTTTCCATGTATAAAACAAGATAATTTATATTACCGAAGAAATTGAAAAACCATTTGAGTAGTCATATAGGGCCGGTTTTAGAGCAGATCAAGGTCACTCATCCTCTGGTGGTGAGAAATCTAAAAATAGGGCCAACGTTCATTGAGATTTTCAAGGTCGTAGATTATTGATCTCCAGGGGTATCATATTACAATTGTTAGCAATCTTAAAATAGGTTAGTCAGTGGAAACGGGAGGGGGGAGAGTCCAAAGTTTATTCACCTTTTCAAGGTCAAAATTGATTGACCTCTACGGTATCATATTACAATTCTTAGAAATCTAAAAATATTAGTTCGTGGAAACAAGAAGAATGACAGGTGCTAAAAGGAAGGTCATGGTTATACGGTTCTTATATTGGCTAAATTGAGTCAACCACAAAATTATTTGACAAGTTGAAACTTGTTCTGGTAGCTATAAAATCAGTACACGAATAGTTGCGGTCTAAACTAAAAATGACTAAAAGTAAATTATGCAAATGATCAATTTTGGCCAATTTTGTGTCAAAGTTAAAGTTTATTAAACTCGAGGGGCGTCGCAAATAGATTTTTAGAAATCTAAAAATAGAATCAAAGTTCCTTGACCTTCACAATTTTTATTGACAACTAGGGGTATCGTATTACAATTCCTAGAAATCTAAAAATAGAACCAGTTCACTTTAACGGGAGTTTACTGACCTCTTCGAGGTCAAAGTTCAATGGCCTCTAGAGATGCCATATTACAAAATTAGGAACAAGAGGGGGAAATCCCAATGTTTATTGACTGCTTCAAGCTCAAAGTTTATTGACCGCTTAAACCCGAAAGTTGGGGGATTCCTAGAAATCGGAAAATAGGACCAGTTCCGGGAAAATCTAAAGTTCATTGAGATTTTGAAGGTCAAAGTTCATTCCCTCTAGGGGTGTCACATTACAATTCTGGGAAGTCCTAAAATAGAGCTAATCCGTGGAAACCTTAAAGTTCCTGATCTCCACAGGTACCATATTACAATTCTTAGCATTTTAAAAATACAATTAGTTTCCGCAAACGGGAGTGGAGAGCTCAAAGCTTCTTGATCTCTTCAGTGTCAATGGCGTACCAAACCGGAAGTTAATCAATTCCTAGAAATCTAAAAATACAACCAAAGTTAATTGACCTGGGACCGGAAGTCAGGTTTAATAACCTGCGAATGAATTCTAGGAAATAGAATCTGAAACTAATTCATTCTTATTAATTTCTAAAAATCAAGCTGATTTACACATTCTCTGTATTGTTCAAGTTTGTTAATATAAAGAACAGTAATATATAGCTCATAGAATAGTTGAACATGAATCTGTTAAGTGGATTTTTGTAGGCCATTTACGGAAACGATCGCCTGTTCTTAGGAAATAGCCGTTTGTTGTTAGATAACAGTTAATAGTTATTAGGAAACCACCAGTTTTTAGAAAACAACCACCTGCTTCTGAGAAACAGATTCCTGTTTTTGACCTGTTTTTTGATCTGTTTTGAGCTGTTTTTCGGAAACAGGTACTAGTTTTTATAGATCGGTACCAGTTTTAAAAAAACAGTACCTGTTCTTTAGGAATCAGCTACATCATCCAAAAGCTAAATATCCAGATTCTGACGGGGAAGGTGCTTCATCGATAGGGCAATAGTAATAGTAGTACGTAAAATAAAAACATTTCCAACTAAAAACCAAATTATTGATGTTGGTACTGATTCGTGGCGATGGTATCAAACGATTGTCAGTAACAAGCAACAAACCAAATTGAGGGAATTTGCGGAAAAGGATTCAGGGTGGGCTTTGTATGAAATTTTACAGTTATAAGTAAACATTAACATGTACGTGCCTCTAAAAGGTGGAATGCATATTAAAGTACCTAACTTCATAGCACTCAAAAAAGCTGTTGTTAATGTGAAGAGTAATGATGATTATTGTTCTTTGTGGGCCGTTGTTTCAACTCAATATCCTGCTTCACGGAATTCAACTACTAGCTATCCTCATTTCAGTAACGTTTTAAACTATGATTCGATTGAGTTCCCCGTTAAAATAACTGATTTAAAAAGATTTGAAAAATTAAATAATCTCTCAATAAATTTGTATTGCGCAAAAGATAAAAAAGTTGTACCCTTTGTATTGAGTAATCAGAAAAGCTGTAGAGAACCCATAAATCTTTTAATGCTTTCTAACAATGATGAATCTTATCATCACTCTGCGTGATTAAAGGCATTACGGCTTTATTTTTAAAACAGCTATCAACGTATGGTCATAAGAAAGTGATTTGTAACCGGTGTATCCTCTATTAAATTTCAAAAAATTGTGATAGGCAGTGAAACCGGTACCAGTTAAAACGGAGACCGGTTTTGACCTGTTTTGAACTTTTTATGCTTATTATGAATGAACCCAATTTAAATCTAGTAAATTACAAAGATAGAAAAAAATATATAAAAGTACGTGTGGGTGTGGGCGTGGATGTGGATGTGGGTGTGGATGTGGATGTGGGTATGGGTGTGGGTATGGGTTTGTGTGTGTGCGTGCCGGTACGTGCGGGTGCGTGCGGGTGCGTGCGGACGCGTGCGGGTGCGTGCGTGCGTGCGTGCATGCGTGCGTGCGTGTGTGTGTTGTGTGTGTGTGTGTGTGTGTGTGTGTGTGTGTGTGTGTGTGTGTGTGTGTGTGTGTGTGTGTTGTGTGTGTTGGTGCAATAATAACCTTAAATAGAGTTCAATGAAAAGTACAGCACTTACCACATAATGATGATGCAAAACTTAATCTGTTTGAAGGAATCAATAACAGTTCTATTATTGCTGTTCCATTTTAAAACGGCCTCCTTTTACTAGTATTTACCAAGAATATCTATTAATACCTGTTCTTAACCCTACCGAGATCAGATGAAATACTTTATCATGTCTAGACTAATTACTTCTAGATTATGTTGCTTTTTATTATAGTTCATAGACTATGCCTATACAGGTATTTTATACCTGTCGGAATTTTTTTATTTAGTCAGTTCATCGTATCAACAACCACTGACACGCGCCTAAGCAAGTTATGCGAAAATTTTCAAATATATCAGCTAACAATACCACGTCCGTTTTTAAATGTAATAATATAAACCCAAAACCAATAATCCCAAAAAAATTATATACTCAGTGACATGGAAATTGCAACACCAAGAAGGGGTAGGAATTTTTTGATCAAACTTGACAGAAACGTTTAACCACTAAAAGGTAGCAATTGATTAAAATTTCATTCATATGGATCAAGTGGTAATGGCTTATCTGACAGTTCGAACAATTTTGTCAGGTGTATATTGTGCGAGATTGTGATTGTTTGCTTTGATGGTGTGATCATGCCTAGAGTGCGCCAACGTGCAAATTACTGCCAATAAGAGAATTCGACAGAGGTATATTGTTGGTTTGCGCGAAGGTGGTTTTTCATTTAGAGAAATCACAAATCACCTTAACCGGAATCAAACCACCATCATGTGCTGCCATCAGGCATGGACTAGGGCGAGGAACGCCTCAGACGAGGAATCGGGAGACAAGAAGAACAAATGAGGTGCAGGACCGCCATTTTCAACTTATGGCAACAAAAGACCGATTCTCAAGTACCAGATCAATTACCGATCAATGGTTAGTCTTGTAACCGTTTGAACGGTTTACCGCAGAATCAGAGCTTTCGGCTAACAATCTTATCGGCCACATCTTATGTTACCACTAACGTCTCAATATCGACGGCAACGTTTGAGTGGTGTAGGTTGCGACTGCACTGGAACCAAGAATCGATGCCACGACGAGTGGAGAAGTGTGTAACCAATAGGGGGGGACCAACCCATTATTAATAAAAATTATGTTTATATTCTGTTCTTTTTCTTTGAAATTTTAATCAATTACTACCTTTTAGTAGTTAAACGTTTCTGCCAAGTTTGGTCAAAAAATTCTTACCTCTTCTTGGTGTTTGAATTCCCATGTCACTAAGTATATTATATTGTAGCTAAGTTTGTAAACTTCTACACACACACACACACACACACACACACACACACACACACACACACACACACACACTTGCCGTGATCAGCACTTGTTCGAGGGCCCACGCCTGTCTTACAGGCCTTAGGGCCCATTATTAGAATACAGTTTCAAATCCCTCCAAGGGGTTCACGACAATGGACGAAGACCCCGATCACGATAGGGAGGGGCTAAGACCCGAAAGCAAACTCCGAAGGCATATATATATCGTACAAGGTAGAATTCGGGCCCTTTATTAGAATGCAAATTCTAATTCCCCTGCCAATAACCAAACCATAAACAATCATTACTCCATGCTCTATTTGATGGCGGCACAAACATCTTCAAATTTTAGGGTAAGGGGGCTAAGACCCTAAAGCAAGTATCGAAGGCACATACATGCCTTAAAAGCTAGAATTAGGGCCCCTTACTAGAATACAATTTCAAAATTCCTGCCAGGGGGCCCACCAATCAGAAAACTGTATGCGCACGCCTTTGACAAATCTCCAGGGGCTGACACATTAATTAGAGGTGACAATGTCACCTGAGCATCCTCACACCCCTAAACACTGAGGGTAGACTCTCAAAGAGGCTTTAATTAGGGTTGACAATATTGTCCAGGGTTGAAAATTCCATCACGCGATTGAATAACCCCGCCCCCCCAGCGGAAAGGTCATTAATTAGGGTAGAAATACAACGAATGGGATGAGAATTCCGAATAGAGATTGAACAACGACCCCGAAAAGAAGCCATAGGGGTGGGAAATGAGCCCGGCCACATTGGAGTGCGGAAGGCAATCGGTGACTGCACGAATGTTGGCCGTTGCGACGGAGGACCTCGTTGTCCCTTAGGTTACTGAGGGACAACCAAATTAAATTAAATATCCGATATAAGCATGAAGAAGGTAATTAATATGTGACAATCATGGATAATTTAAGTAATGATAAAAACTAATGTTAGGAGTACACAACAAGATTGTGTTACTTAATTAAAATGGAAACCTAAATATCTAGTGTAGAACAACATACGACCTTCGAGCCTACAAGGAAATTAAAATAATTGAACACACACGCACGCACGCACGCACGCACGCACGCACGCACACACACACACAACACACGCACGCACGCACGCACACGCGCGCGCACGCACGCACGCACGCACGCACACACACACACACGCAGACGCAGACGCAGACGCAGACGCAGACGCAGACGCAGACGCAGACGCAGACGCAGACGCAGACGCAGACGCAGACGCAGACGCAAACGCAGACGCAGACGCAGACGCAGACGCAGATGCAGACGCAGACGCTAATATCGCGTCGCGCTTCCGCTTCTATAGTACGCGATCTAATGTGTTTAGGTGAGAGAGGTTGTTGTATCGAAATGCAAAACGATTGCTATGTAAGGAAGTACTGAAATAATATATATATATATATATATATATATATATATATATATATATATATATATATATATATATATATATATATATATATATATATATATATATATATATATATATATATATACAGTGTGATCCAAAGTAGAGGGACCATTCAATAACTTCTTTATTTTACGATATATAAAAAAAAGTTAAATTATTTTTTGTATACGGCCATGTGCTACATTTAATAGGGCTATCAAATTTTTTTTTTCATTTCCGGTTAAACCGGAAACGAACACAACTATTGTTTTTTAAATGACACCCTGTATATTTTTTTAGACTATCTGATTCCTCATTATGGGTATTATATCAGAAAATTTTGTTGTTAATTGCAAAAAACTGTTTAAAGGAGTACAAGATCACTATTTAAAAAACAAAATAGTTATTGCCATGGAAAACGGAAACAACTGCTTTGTGAAGTTGTTTCAGATTGTTTCACATCTTTCAAAATTAGTTTTTATATGTAATTACTTAAGCTGTGACGGCATTTATAATTACAACGTTATTGTATGCAATTATTAGGCAACTATATGATAAATAATAGTGAAAAGGTCGATTTAATGTTAATATTTGGCGAGTGTACTCGCAACGCACGAAGATCAGTCGCACTTTATGCAGAAAGATTTCCTGACAGGTATCACCCTCCACATACTTACTTACACAAAATTGAAAATTCATTAAGGCAACATGGAGCATTTCCTGGAGTAAAAATCCAAAATAGAGAACCCCAGAGAAATAACCCGATAAACGAAGAACGAGAATTGCAGAGTTTAGCGTATATTCGACTACATCCACGTTCGTCTATTAGGCATGTAGCTCAGGAAGTAGAAACATCATTTGGATATGTTCAGAGGACATTAAAAAAACACAAGCTGTACCCCTATAAACCAAATTTAGTGCAACACGTACGTCCAGCAGATCCCGAACGCCGATTAACATTTATTGCGTGGTTAGTAGAACAACTGGAAGATGACCGAGCCATTTTGTGGACCGACGAAGCAAAATTCGCCAATAATGGTGTTATGAATAAACAAAATAATCGTTTCTGGTCGGACGAAAACCCACATTGGACATTAAATACAAACCATCAAACCGTTTGGGGTACTAACGTTTGGTGCGGTTTAATAGGAGACAGATTATTGGGACCTTTTTTTTATGACGCAACTCTCACTGCAAGAAGATTTCTTCATTTTTTTAAATACTGAGCTTTTGACCATGTTAGAAGATTTTCCACTAGCATTGCGACGAAATATGTACTTTCAGTTGGACGGAGCGCCAGCTCATACTAATAACATTGTTAGTGAATATCTAAACGAAACCTTTAATGGGCGTTTAATTGCCACCCATGGACCAGTGAAAATGCCGCCAAGATCGCCTGATATTACACCTCTGGACTATTTCTTATGGGGCTATCTTAAGACACTAGTCTACGCAGATCCGCCACAAAATATAGAGGATTTAAAAAACAAAATCCGGTTAGCTTGTATGCAGTTAACACCCGATGTGATACATAAAACAACACATCATGAACTTCTAAAGCGGCTAGAGGCATGTGTTGCACAAAATGGTGGTAATTTTGAACAATTTATAAAATAATTTTCCTGCACACCATCTTTGTAGTTAAATAATACGTGCTTATTACTTCTTGAATTTTGTATTTTGTTTATGTATCCGTTTCCAGATTTCTTACTATTCTAATAAATACTAATAATAAAAGCAGTTGTTTCCGTTTTCCATGGCAATAGCTATTTTGTTTTTTAAATAGTGGTCTTGTACGCGTTCAAACAGTTTTTTGCGATTTACAACAAAATTTTCTGATATAATACCCATAAAATTTTGTATTTACAGAAAGAAAAAATAATGAGGAATCAGATAGTCTAAAAAAATATACAGGGTGTCATTTAAAAAACAATAGTTGTGTTCGTTTTCGGTTTAACCGGAAATGAAAAAAAAATATTTGATAGCCCTATTAAATGTAGCACATGGCCGTAAACAAAAAATAATTTAACTTTTTTATATATCGTAAAACAAAGAAGATAATGGTCCCTCTACTTTGGATCACACTGATAATATATATATATATATATATATATATATATATATATATATATATATATATATATATATATATATGTATATATCTGAGTTTACAAATCTAACAACAATATAAATATACAGCCTGTGTCGGAGTAAGCGCCTTATTTTTTTAGCCACAGTATTTTTTTTTATGATTGTGGACCTGAACAGGCTAAATTTGGCCTATCGTGCTAAAGCACCCAGGAATACTTAGGAGGATGGATAGAGGGATAATGCATTGCCAATAGATGCCTATGAACAGCTACCTTAAATTTTCTCATATCATAAGTGAGAGGAAAGCAGGAACTTATACGTGCGTTTTAATCATATGCAGCTGCACTTTCTCTGGTATGCTACATGTTTAAATTCTAAATACTTATTACTTATTACTTATTTGATAATCTAGTATGACATTGATTGAGTTGATTACAATATGTTCGATGCTTTTCTAAAGCTACATCTGACCAAAAATGATTCAAACACCGGTTAGAAATCGATTGACCATACTTTGACAGCTGTTTTGAAAATAACGCCCACATGTTTTTAATCCACGAAAAGTGACGACATATATGTAAGTACGCACAAAAATTTTTAATAACAATAAACAATATGCCAAAATATCTGCCTAGGGCACCACGTTGGGCGCCACTAATTGCCACGGTGTTTACAGTAGAATATACTCGGCCAGGCTCGCAGTTGGATATCTTGAGCAGTTTAGGTGTGGGCGGCAGATATGCGGCAACTAAATAAATGTGGTTTAGAGGTTAAGGAAAAAAGAAAGGTTAGGCGCCACAAGTTTTCTTTAGGTTCCTAAACTTGAAAAGGGTATAACAGAAACAATATTGTGAGAGTAAGTGATACTATATTTAACAAAACTATAAATGGGAATTTCTGTAAAGTGTAAAATAAAGTTTGAAATTTTGAATTGGAAAAAAAAATTCCTTTTAATGTGTAATAAGCAATCAGAATTGGTTGCCAGTGAAAGTGACTTGATAAGTGGAAAGATACTAGATAACAGGGCAGGTAGAAACCAAGCAAAGCGTTTAAAAGAACTTATCAGGAAGCTGACAAAAAAATTAATTTATGCATACAACAAAAATATGGTCAACAGTAATTTATTGAATCGATTCAACGTAGGCATACTGCGCACCTAAATAAATAAAAAAATATAATAATGAATTTATTGTAAGCTACACAGGAAAAAAAATTCAGTGTACAACTCTGCGTAGCCCCTCCCTCCTGTAACTGAATAAACAAAAAAAAAACTTTACTTCCGGCAATTGAATTCCGACTGTACTACCGTAAATGATTTACAACAAAAAATATTGTTACTATGGTACTGAAGGTACATCAAACACAATAGCAAAATAAGCGTAATTAAACAAAATGCGGTACAATAGTCACAATAACTTAGGGTTGGATGTTTTTTTATGGTGAATACATTTCGTTTTTTTAACAGTTTTAACAGTTATCAAGATTTATATTATAAACTACAACAATGGGAATTTCAACTGAACTTCAACATAAGATCAGTGAAATTTTATGATTAAATCGTTACTTTAACCAATATTATATATATAAAATGAAAAGGTACGTAACCTCAATGATTAATTTAACAACGTGAATAGTGATATTAAACTCCAGCAGTCCAACACGATCCACAAGCGTTCGTCTTAAGGTATGAGTTGCACAATGGTTTTAATCGTAACAATAAATTATAAATGATACTGATCTGACCTGTTCGTTGCTACGAAGAACAGAATGGTAAAGGTAGAATCGAGTCGCAGACCAGAGAAGATGGGTTGTTGTTATATTAGTTACCAATCGCATACCTTGTAGTAAGGGGTTCCGTCTGGATTTGTCGGTCGTAAATTGAATTTGTATTCCTTGATGTAATAATTAAATTATTTTTTGTAGAAACAAGAGTCGTGAACCGTGAATGTTAAATGTGGCCTAAAATACATGAATGAAACAGACACAATTTGAGCAGTTGGTTTAGACTTTTACCTGAGTTGATAGGAGGCCAGACAGGAAATGTGCCAAGTATTATCCGGAACTTCCGAAATATAATTGTACAGGCAGGTAATTAGTAAACTAATTAATATAAGCCTTGAATTGAAATAACCCTCTACCCGGAATAGTAAAAGCAGTATATTCTTTTGAATTCTCAGAAAGCGGGACTTGCCAATATGCACTTTTTATGACAATGGAGCTTATGAATTTGGCATCACGTAGTTGATCCAGTATAGCACTAACATAGGGTAGTGGATAAGCATCCTTCTTAGTAAGAGAGTTAAGTAAACGATAGTCTGCACAAAACCTCTGGGTTCCATCCTTTTTAGGAACTAAAACTACAGGGGCGCTCCATGGACTTTTAGATGGCTCAATAACAACTAACTTAAGCATATTTTCTAGCTCCTGGTCAATCAACTGCTGAGGAAATGGAGAAACTGGGTAATACCTCTGTTTAACGGGTTTAGCATCTGGTAACAAAATGATTTCATGTTCGATATTGAGACGGCCTAATGGAGAATCACTTGACATTGCCGATGTTTTTATGAGAGTCTCCAATAAATCTTTTTGTGAAGAAGTCAAAACAGACATATCTTGGACACAATAAATTCCGTTTACCTCAGCCTCAGATGCAAAATACCATACATCATCTACTAAATTAGGGATTATGTTCATTGTTTTCCAAAAATCTATGCCTAAAATCAGAGCATGAGGCACGTCAGGTACAACTAACACATTCACCAACCTAATTGTATCTATCAGTCGAAAGGGCAAGACTACAGAACCCATGCACGGACAAGACATATCATTAGCGATTCGAACAGATTCCATGGGTACACCGTGTTTCAAAGAAAACCCTTCAATTTTGCTAAATGTGACTTAAAATAATTATTTTTAAAAAGTTTACTATTTATGAATATATTGAAATTTTATTGTTAAATAAAAATTAGACCGTTACAAGTGTAGCAACTTTGACCACACTTGAACCTGCTAGACCAAAATTTATGGCGCTTACTCCGTATGTTTAAAGCGGGTCATGTTTCGTTGTAAGGTAACCTATCGCCTTAGGCTGATTTTTCGACGGATACATGATTTATAAGAATGTTCAGGCCATCAAGATCTACAAAAAAATTACACATTTCTATGAAATTTTCGGTTTTTTACTTCTTGTAGCTTTGTCTTAAACACAAGAAGAACAGTGAATGAGCAGTGTAACATCAATTTCCATACACCAAGCTTTGCTTAAGTGGCAGAAAAGATAATAAAATATAATCAAAGGACTGTACTTTGTATTAGTGGCAGAAATAAAATTTCTACGACTGCAGTTTCATTTAATCAGCATTTTTTGCATTTTCTATAAGGTGAGACAAAATCTTGCTCATGATTTAATTGCAGTAGTACCATCTAGACTCAATCCCTGAAAATAGAGCAAACCCTTTAGAAACAGAATACGTTGAACCTTTTAGATGTTTGGTTCTCAAGGAACGTGTTGATATTTTTTAGTCCGTAAAAGGTAATCCTTGCTATGAAAAATTCTTTCTCTAGAGAATTCTGCTTCTTCTCTCCGAATTTTTTGTTCAAATATTGAGCATTTTCTTGCAAGTAAATTCATAATTTCTCGTTGGCTCTCTTTGTCCATTATTATGATGGGGGCAAAAAAAATGAAATGTAGTACGTATAATGCACTATATAGTCACGGCAAAATCTTTTCCGTTGTGGGGGTGAAATTGTTAGAGAGAGACAAACTTAACATATCAACTTCCATAATAACCCTGATAATTACAAATGATATATCTATGTTAGTGAAATACACGTTGTTGAGTTGTTAGAACTGCCGAATAAATTACAATGTTGTCAGCTCTTCTGTTTACACATAACTTCTAATTTTGACGTTTTCCACATTTTGAGATTTTCGATAAGCTCCTCAAAATTATGCATGACTACTTCAAAATGTTACAATTGCTTAATCATCACAAAATGATCTAAGAATTGTTAAAAGTATTGTTACTTAGTTGAGAACGAGTATTTCCATCAAAAATAATTTTCAAAATAAATGTAAACAATATAACCTAAGTATTATGTTGACGTCCAATTTTATACGTTTGGCAACAATGTCAAGCGCTGACGTTTATCCCCACATTGAAAAGAGTTTGCCGCGACTCTACCTATTTACATCAGATGTTGCAGATGCTTTTGGGTGTGCATTGAAATATGGTAACACTCCAATATCTTTGTGGACTACGTTATTTGATAATATGGTAGCAATAACGACATTTATAATTTATCGTTTCTTTAAATATTCAGTAAGTGTTACTGATAATTTTTTGGAATTCAGCATACAAAACAAAGAAAATCAAGAATATCGGGATGAATTTCCATTTTTGTATCAATAAACACATCCACACTAAACCCACATAGGCACTAGAATAATAGATGAAAATTCATGAGAATATGTTTTTGTTTTCCTTGTCTTTTTTAGCTCAAAACCATAAGTGCCTGACTACACTATGCGTTTTTGCCGGTCCCGTTTAGCGGGAGCGTTTTGGCGGGACGGGCAAAACACATGGTTTTAAACGTGACCGTTTACATCTATCCGGTGGCGCCGCATCTGCGGGAGGCGACCGCATCATGCTGCGGTCGAACCGGACGACGGGATGGCCGGACGGCGACAAGAACGCATTAATTTAAATACGACTGTTCACACTGTCCTGTCGTACCGCGCGTTTTGTAAAAAAACGACATGTTCGACATTGACAAGTTTATTGAAAACGTGCAAGAGAATCCTGCTTTGTGGGACAAAAAGTTGAGAGATTATAGTGATAAGAATGTACGAGATAAATGTTGGAGTTCGATAGGCGAAAATATGTTTGAAACGTGGATGGAAATAAGTGCTGTAGAGAAGCAGGAAAAAGGTGAGGACATCTACTTATTATATTTTTCCAAAAATTATCAAAAAGCGACGTGTAATGATGCATGGTTTAATTATAAGTGTTATTGCTATAGTGAAGTACATATTATCTTGCATGAATTGTGAAACTATTAATGTTATGAATGATACTTAATTAATACATATAATTGTTTTGGAATGGAACAGCTCCGATTCCCATGAAATAGTTAGAAAAGAATTCTCTAACTGTCGTTCCTTGGCCTTGCCTATTCGAACCACAGTTATCCACGTCCACAAATGGATATGTTTCAGTATCTTCATAATTTACACCATCTCTTCTACGTACGAAATTGTGTAATATACAACAAGCCTTCACAATATCGTCAACAAAATCGGGTTGTACAAGAATTGGTGTGTGAAAAATTCTCCATTTGTTTGCGAGAACCCCGAACGTGCATTCTACAGAGCGTCTGCATCTCGATAGTCGGTAATTATAAACCCTACGTTGCGGAGTGAGTCGCAAAAGATTCGTATGAAGCTTAAAAGCTTCATCCCCTACCATGACAAAAGGCTGCGGATCTGCATTTGTATTTGGTAAACATCTAGGTGGTGGTAAATTTAATGTGCTGCTATATAACTTTCTGCCCAATACACTATCTCGAAACACAGCAGAATCTCCTTCTTTTCCATATGCGCCTACGTCAATAGCTATGAAGCAAAGGCTTGCATCTGCAATGGCCATAAGAACAACAGAGAAGAACTTCTTGTAATTGAAAAAGTTCGAGCCGGAGTTCTTCGGTTTTGTACACCTAATGTGCTTGCCATCTACGGCACTAACACAATTCGGGAAGTTGGTTTTCTCATAAAAGGTTGCAGCTATTTCCAGCCACCTTTCTTCTGTTGGTTCAGGCATTTCCAATTTCTTTAGGCAGGACCAAATAGCTTGACAAGTTTCCCTTACTATTGCGGCGATCGTGGATTTCGCGATGTAAAATTCATACTGCAAAGCAGTGAAGGTTGTTCCAGTTGCCAGATACCTTAAAAGAAATGAATACTACTTCAAACTCTATACATAGTGTAACATTCAAAATTGTAATTACCCACAAGTATGGCGCACCACAGGGCAATGCGACAATCCCTGTTGAATTGCCGTCGAATGCTCTGTCAAGTACTTCTGTTAATAATGTCAAACTCCCCCCACCCCTTCCCAACGTTATTATGACTAAGGACTGTTTCTTTACAGTAAAAGATATGAAAAACAAATGGCGCCACATTAGAGATAGCTTTCTCAAGACTTTACATCAGGGAAAAAGTGGCGATGCTGCTCCACAGAGAAGGAAATACATATATACGGATAGTCTCACGTTCCTGCTAACGTTTGTGGAAAAAAGGAGGTATGTATTCTGCAACCTACTTCAATGCCCAGTTTAATTTTTTTGTCTGTTTTGGAAAGCACTACAGGAGCTATATCAAAATGAATGTGACCGACGTTTCATTTCAGCACTTCAGGGAACGTAGCAGAATATGAGGGAGAACAACTAATACAATCTGATGATGACACTACCATTGTAGAAGAGGAACCTGTGAGATCCGGACCTCGTAATGAGAATGTTACAGCGAAACGGACTTGCAAGAAATCTGGCATTACATCTTTTCAAAGCAAACTGCTAAAGAAGTTAGACAGTGCGAAACGTGAGGAGGAAGATGCAGATAAAGCGTTTTTATTCTCCCTTCTGCCAGATTACAAGGCATTAAATGCAGAACAAAAAATAGATTTTCGCCTACACGCTTTACAGTTTTTTAGAGGAATTAAAAGAAGAGTAGAACAAACCCCACAACCTCCGCCACCTCTACGCGACATCAGTTCCCACCAAAATTATCAGTTCCATCGTGCCATACCATTCCCTTCGCCTTATGAATACACTCCCCAATATCAAGATTTTCGTAATTCTTCACCGACTTCTTCGCAGTATTCGTACCCTTCACAGTATCAATATCCATCAGCTTCACATACCCCTATACCGACACCCTCACGTCATCCTTCTACATCTCAACAACAAAGCGCGTCAACTTCGTCTGCAAATGAATCCGAATACTCAACCGACTCGCCCAATTGGTGTGAATTGTAACTCGTGTATTGATAATGTATAAGCATATGAATAATAAAAAATAGTTTTCAACATACCTTAATGTTATTGTCAATCGTTCCGCTGCACTTATGGGATTTCTGAATGGAGTGTCTTGCTTACTAATGTCTGCACGTATGAAGTTTAACAAGGCATCAAATGATGTAATCGACATCCGGTAATATTCAAAAAATTTTGTTTCGTATTTCCTTATGTTTACGAAAAACTTATTAAATTTTTCGTCTGATGTGCGCTGTGCGTGAAATGGATGGACCCAATATGTCCGTTCCACCGGTGTTTTTAACAAGCCCTCGGCTTCAAGGGCACAAATAACTTTTAATGTTGGCAACATAGCGACTGTTCTCCTATACTGTTTAGTATAGAATGACCCGTTTCGCGGGATGATGTGCACGGATGACGATTCATCCGGTAAAAACGCTCCCGTAAACGGGACCGGCAAAAACGCATAGTGTAGTCTGACATTTTAATAGGTAAAAGTTTTGTGTACAGGAACGACTTATATTGCAAAGTATAGAATTTTATTCTCTGTTCAATGGTGTTATCGTTTGTGGTGGTACTATTAAAAAAAATCTAGAATTACGCGGCCAGATTTGTCGGGAAAGTAATATGGGAATCCTACATGTGACACCGATAATAAAGGGTTAACGAATGTTCCGATTTAATGCCTAATATTTTACTTCAGGGCTAATTTATCGGTGTTGCTTGGCCTATCAACAACGCAATAAACTTAGATCATAACAATTAATATTATCACCTAACGTACGAATAACCTCTCCTTTCACGTTTTTAAGACGTGCATAAATTAATTTGCATTAATTAAACTTGAAAGTAAGCACACTTTTCCAAGTGTTGTTAAACAGTATCTTTGTTTGTTATTGGTTAAATGTGTGTTAATCACGCACGATTCTAAAGACCTTGGATTTTCATTTAACTGTTGGTTACGGTTGGGTCCGCTTGGCTCCACTCCAGAATTGTTACTGTTGATTATCGCACAGTTGCTTGGTTACGCCGTTAACCTTTATTATCATTTTGAATCCACTTTTTTTTTACATTATGTGTCGCTAAAATATCTCATTTTATAAAAATAAATTATTGATGGTTTATCGACAAACTAAGTGCTTAGATTCAAAACAAAAGCAGTAAGATAACAAGCGGAGTACGCTACGGTATACAGCAACTTTGAATACATCAGTGATTGAAACTGTTGTTGCCAAGTGAGTAAATTGCGTGAATGAATTTGTCACCAAACTTGGACAATGACTTGCTTGTGATTAAAATCGCTGACTGACTCAAAATCAACGTAGAGTTGACAGAGCCGGTGCTGCCGACTTGAAATGTTCACGGAGCCTCCGTTATGGCACGAGGCGCGAGATAAGAAGCCGTTTTTCGAAATTACGCCCCTAAGTGGTCAAAATTAATGTTTAAACATTTGGCCGTACATTTTAGGGTAAGACCCAAGCTGTGGTGTCCGATATACTTAAACAATTTGTGGACAAAACACGATGGCGACCAAAAATTGTGAATGTCCAAATTATTGGACAATATTCTATAACTACATATTAAAATTACAAAATGTTTGAAATTTGCTCCATGTCAGTCAGTATACTTACGATTTTTATGATAAAGAAAGAAAGAACCGGCGAGAAGGTCTAGAGCATTTCTTGCCAGGATAAGAATAGGGTAGGTAAGTAATATTAGTAGATAAAAAGTAAATACCTACTCAAATGAAACAATTTTCTCTAAAAATAAATATATTTGGAAATGATACATCACAACAAAGTAAACAGAAATACAATTTTCTAAACTAATAACAAAGTAAATATGTATTCTCAAATGAATAATAAAACAACAATTTTCACTGAAAAGATTATAAATATGCGTATAAACGGGCGGACCGAAATTATTAGACATCTACACAAGTTCAAACATTTGGCAGTACGTTTTCGCGTAAGACCCGACACCCGAGTGCGACGAAGAGAGTTCACAATGCTCCAAAAGTCCCAACTTTGCGACACACATGGTGCACGACACAGTGGAGAATCACATCACGTCAGTACTTCTTTGCACACAACGTTTGGTGTAGCGCCTTCTCCTTGCAGAACGACTAAATTATTTGGCGCGCTGACTCTAGAACATGGTACATATAGCTGTCCGTAGGCGAAACAGTCGTCCCTCAGATCCACTCCGGCCACCAGGAAAGTCTGGCCCTGAGCCTTAGTAATAGTCATCGCGAAGCAAACCTTCAGCGGAAACTGAACTCGCCTAAACTCAAAGGGATAGTGAGACGGTATTAACGGAATTCGAGGTATAAACACTGTTTCACCTTGTCCGCAACCGGTGAAAATCGTCGCCTCTACGACGTTCCCGCTTAGCGCATTTACTTGCAGCCTAGTCCCGTTGCACAGTTTGGGAGGGTTTAAATTCCTCAATAGTATGACGGGAACACACCTTCAAGGTGAGTTTGTGAGGTGGAATTCCGGAAGGATTCAGCGATTGGAGAAATTCCACTGGGTAGTGCACAGCATCTTCCACCTCCAAAACCGAATCTATGGACCTATAAGTTATCGCATCCACGGTCTCTCAGCCATGACACCGACTTGGTATGGATGTTATGCAAATCAGTATATATCCTGTCCGACAGTTCGTCGAGACTGGCCACAACATTACACAAACGGTCTGTTAGCTGGATTTTCCGTCCTTTTCTTGTAGCTTGCCTTCGCCGACTGTTAACAGAAGTTTCTCAAACTGTTCCGTCTGTACATGACCTCTCAAGTGCACTATCATATTTGTTCTGAGTGAAATTTTCTTGATTTTCGGCCACAAGTGTGATGACTTCTAGCATGCTTTGATTTCGTCGGCGTGACTCCCCCGTGGAACAACAGGCAGCGTTTGCCTGAAGTCTCCGGCAAGAAGCATTGTCACCCCCCATTAACGCGCAGCTGTTTCGTAGATCCTGCAGTGTTCTATTGACCGCCTCGATTGCACCCTTATGTGACATGGTGCACTCATCCCAAACAATGAGTTTACACGTTTGAAGCACCTTGGCCATATCGCTTTGCTTCGATATGTTGCAGTCTGTTCCTCATAATTTAAATTCAGAGGCAATTTTAATGCGGAGTGCGCACCACCGTCCAACAACGTCGCTGCAATTCCAGACGATGCGACTGCTATGGCAATATTTCCGTTGTGGCGAACATTCGCGAGCAGAAGGTTTAGCCAGTTCCCCCTGGCGCATCCAAAAAGAAGAAAGTACCTTCTCCGAAGTTGACGCTTTGGAGGACTGCGTCATAAACACTTTTCTGGTCTAAGTTGAGAAGTGGTTCTTTTTCCAGGATGAACCTCGACATGTCGTTTTGATCATATGCTAATTCCCTCAGGTAATCGCGATTAGTGACCACTTCGGCAAACCGCGATGGCTCTGGCAAGCCGTAGTACTTCAAGGGTCTATCTGCGATAGCAATGACCATATCCTCCAGCAAAACCAAGCATTTATTGTACGCCACATCAATTCGTACATTTAATCCTTGACACTGCCTTTCCATCTGCCTTTGTACATCTTCTGACAAACCATCCTTGTCCTTCTCCCACAAAAGCGACTGATCTGCCAGTTGACAGAACACCAGCATAATAGCAAATAGCTGTCTCAGTTTGTGAGACGAATCGGAAATGGCGGCATCCAGCAAGATGCGATCCCAATGGTCGTCGTCCTCGAGCAACCCGAGCGCCTTCCATGCCGACTGAAACGTAGGATGAACGTGCCCTTCGGCCGGTTTTAAATTCTCAAAAGAAGTGGGACCTCTGATTTCGTGCAGCAGGGGACGAAGGTAATAACACTCCGCGTTGTTTGGGTGCACCGTGTATACCCTGCCTAAAGTGGAGTCTCTCTTCACTCCGGGATGGCCCGCTACTGCTTCGCCTTTTTTCCTTCTGGAGAAAGTTTTATTCCTTCAAACGGAGTACGAAGGAACTTTGCAGTGGAGCAGAGATCTCGTGAAGTCATCGACTTTGCAAAGATCGAAGAATGCCAAAAGTGTAGTATTCGGTGGATTAGCGACCTTGTCCATCACGTTTCCCGCTGTAAAATACACGCGTTGACCATTCTCAAGATGTACACTGAGATGCATCATAGAAGGGAATCTCTCGTGTATCGGAAAACAGAAGATACGCCATACAGCTACCGCGCTGCTTATGTACCTTCTCGTCTCGTACCTTGTGACCTCGTCGTAGTTATTTTGAAGAGCGAACGCTGCCTGGTCGCTGCCCTAATTTACATATTTGCATATGTACTTTATCGACTTCACAGAATTGCAGTACTCCACATTTATGTGAACTTGAAAGGTCCGCAACAAAACCGGGTTATATGGCACCACCCAGCGATTGTCGAGGTCAACTCCGTTAATGTTAACAGTGAAACCATCTTCCACAGATCGCCTTCTGTATTTCGGGTACTCATCGTTGCCAGTCTCTTTGAGGTAAGGTCGCGGGTACTGTTTGCTGCACTCGTTTTTGACCATGCACGGGCATTTCATACTGAGAGCCCCGCAAGGACCGTGGATCATATTGCCTTTAACTATCTCGTAAAGAACGGGATCCTCTTTTGGGTTCGGGATTTCAGCACTGATCACCTCAGCAATTTTGTCCCGCGAGATGCGATCCCGTAATCACACTAAAATGTGTGCATGAGGAAGACCTCGTTTCTACCACTACACCGAAAACATGTGACACCTAACCTATCCAAATATGCGACCTTTTGTGAGAAGCTCCATCATATGTTTCATTTTCAAATGCAAAAAGGCGAGCTACTAAATCATGACGGTGGTGCGCCTTCTAACCATCATGCAGTTGTTCCGAAATTTCCGCCCATTTCGGGTTAAACGTAAAGGTAACGAAAAGGTCTGGTCTTCCGTAATGACGCACGTAAGTCATCGTGTCCTGAACGCGCTCATGCATATCACGGTCCCCCAGTAAACGTTGATGGTAACAGAACGATCTTGTCTAGTTCGGTCAGATCCGCGTCGCTCTTGGACACTGCATCCTGCAGATGCACGTAGTTTTCTACGCGTAATGTCACCTGATTAAGTGAGTCTCACATATTCGAGTGAGTTCGCCACCTTTCTTACTAAGGACAATATACCTGCGTTCGAACGCTTGGCCGGCAATAACAGCAGCCACCTTTTTCACCACCGGCGAATTAAACCGACCTCTGTGCGCGTCCAAAGGTTTCTGGTCTGCACTGATGACAACCTGAAACTATCGATCTTTTGGAACGTTCTATAATACCGCTTTAAAGTCCCTGGCGTAGGCATTGATGTCATGGAGCATTTCCTGCAGTTGAAGAACCAGGCCAGGCTGAAGAGCTATAAAATTCCCACATCTAATATTCGCCTCCTGTTCGTCATGAGCAACGAAATAGATTTGCAGTAATGCGGGTTGATTATCAGGCGCAGGCAGTAAACTTCCGATACGGTGGTAAACCTGACTCTGTACCTTGAAAGTTGACATAAAATTGCGTTCTTTGATCTCCTTGGCCCCAAACGAAGTCATTTGAAAGCAACCGTTGTACTTCCTAATGGCCGTCAGAAAATGTTCCGGCTGCGGATGATCACCTTTGATGAGAGTGTACAGAGGCTCGGGTAATGCCTCGAATTCGGGCAACTGTACCTCTCTATTCCCGCAACACACTCCAGCACTTTCCTTTCGCCACATCTTCGCCTTGCACCATTTACAAATGTTGGTTTGTTTCACCAACTGAACGGTATTATCATTGGCCTAATTAATGTTCGCGTTATACTCAAAGGCAGGCAGTAATTTCTTAGCCCATTTCTGGGATTTCATTTTTTACACGTACTTCCTTGGCAGCGGTAGTATTAACACAGCGGATTTTTCTGTGCATATTTGCGCACAGCCGCTCTGTTAATGTCCGGATTTTGCTGCGCATATTTTTTCCAGCCGCTCTGTTAACATCCGGATTTTCCTGCGCATATTTTTGAGTAGCCATCCCATGACCCTCTCAATGTTTCTGCTTATATACATCAGCAGCCTTTCGCAGCTGTTTCCTGCGATTTGAATCTGCAACCCTAGAACGACGTTTCTGTCCGCATAGTCTGCTGCCCGACAAGGACAGTTGAGCTATTTACAAATGAGGGAGAGAAAGGAAAGACCGAACAGGAATATCCTGATTCGACATGACCAGCATCAAAACGTCGAAATGTACTGCGGACATTGGTCCTGAAAATCTTAGACGTCTAATACCTCCCGCAGCTTCTCCAAACCGATGAAGCAGAACCGATTCCCTGTATACCTCGAACTGGTACCGATAAATTTCGCTGCTGCATACAATTCGCACGTCATACCGTACGTCGCTGGGCGAGACATGTCTGCACTATACTCTTCAACTGACGTCTAAATATCGCTATTAGGCATGGCCGAAAAGTTGACAAAGTCGCGCCAATATTTCGAGACATGGGTCACAATCTCACCACGAACTTCGGAGGATAGGCAATTGATGCCGTAAACGTGATACGATATCCCGTAAAAAAGGCAACTACCATCTCCCTTCATCGGAATAACGTAATGCAGTATACCGCTATTCGAAACATTTGTAGAAGTCATCTTACTTTAAATGTTCATTCAATGAAAAACTTATCAGTCACTGAAGTTGCTTACTTGTTTAGGAACCAACGCTGCACGAAACAGATGGTTCTTGAGATGTCCGGTAACTTGGACGCTGGTGTGCAGCGGAAGCTAATTAACACTTAACACTGTTCACAGTTCGCTTATCAATTGAAAGCAACTTTTATTTCTTATACGATCGCGTTAAGAAAAAATATCTGTTGTTGAACACCACACGACCTTGTAGGTTGGAAGGTCGTGTGGTGTTCAACAACAGATAATGGAAATTAAAAGAAATAAAATAATTTTAATAACATTTTTTTTAGAATAATTAAATCTGTACATACTTTTTATAATAAGCTCATCACCTAAATATGAAACATTGTAAAAGCAAAAACAATACTCTTATGTCAAACTTTAATACTTTAAGACTTTAATAAAGCGAAGGATTAGATAGGGAATATTTGACCTTCGTGTTAATTAGTTAAAAGAACAGGGCCATTTACACCACTAAACAAACAATTTTAGCGTAGAAATTTAAAAATAGTAATGTTACCAATTGTAAAAAAAATTAACTCCTATGAAGCAATGCACCAAAATTCTAATAAGGTAACACTGATAAGAACGTATGTTTATTGTTTAATAATAGCAATAATTTCCTTTAACACGTTTAAAACGTGTTTAAAAATAAAAATTTGGAACATCAAATTATAATTTGGTCTGACAACACTGTATTTAAATTAATTTCGTTTTTGTGATTATATTATTCTTGTTTCACTTTATAATTAATATTTCCTTTAAAAAAAATATGACAAACTTCACGAATTTGAAAAAACTGTTATACGAAGACATGTTCATGCATTTCATTTTAGAAATGTAATTAATAATGACGATTTACTTCCAAACTGCAGCCATTCACCGTTATATCGAATATTTCTCAACTCAGCATTTAAATATGAAAAACGATCACGAAAAACTATGTTAATTGAAAAACCTGAAATTGTTCTTTGAAGAAGAAAATATTTAACGTCAATTAAAAAATATCGTGAAGGTAGAAAAATTTATTATACCGATGAAACGTGGGTTAATGCGGGACATGTGAAAACTAAAGTGTGGCAAGATAGAACAATTACAACTGCAAGACAGTTTTATTAAATTAAAAATATTATTTATAATTATTAGAATATATATATATATATATATATATATATATATATATATATATTTCATGAAACAGTTCTTTTATTAATCATGGCAATGCAAGCTTGCGGATTTTCAACTGGTTTAATTTCTTGTACTGAAGAAAAACAAATCTTCAAAGTTTTTCGTAAAAAATTTGTTAACGTTACTCAAATTTGCCGCCATATATACATTATAACAGTGTAAACATAACTTGAATTCAAGCGCCCTCTACTTTATTCTTATTTGATTTCAAGTATAGATGCTAACTTAAAAAGTCGATTGCATAACCTTCTATACCTACCTATGTATATGTACGGTGGAAGATAAAAATTAAAACAAATTGCAACCTCTCATACGTTCATAACGAAAAAGGGCAACACTGTAAAAACAAAAACAGTAATCTATGTCAAAATCACGTTTAAAACTTCATTTCGATGTTAACTTAAAAAAAAAATTTCAAAGCCGCCCGCTTCTATAAAATATCAATAATACATTTTAACCATTTTCATTCATATTTAATTATTTTTTAGAGTTACCATTAAATTTTCTTTAAAAAGTGTGTCTGCAAATGAATCGTTATTCAGATACTGAAAAAAATTGAACTCTCACTTAAATTATACCTTAGAAACCTTTTTGGCGCTAAATTACGCGTCTTATCAAACAATTGCATAGAACACGTGATAGAGTTTCATAATTTTAATTGAAGAATATGTGTACCAATTTTCGAGTCAATCGACACATAGAATAAAAAGTTTATTATTATTAATATATCAGTTAGGACTTCCACCCACATTTGATATATTTTTGATTCTATGTAGTTTTATCAATAAGAAGGTATTTGCAACAAGCTTTTATATTGTACATTACTATTAAGATGCTATCTTCTCATTTTTGCCTGTTAGGTTCTGGAACTTTAGGTAACGTTAGCTAAACTAAAAAATACTCAAGTGTTGGAATTAAAGCCTTACTGTGGATGGATGGATGGTTTTTCATGCTTGGTGTTGAATTGCTCTTTTCAAAGATTTAACAGATTATTTCCTAGTAGTACAAAGCTAATTGCTGCTCGATGTGCGCTCTTACTGTTGAACTTTGAATGAAGTTATGATGTAAAGGCATATGTCTTTTGTTACATATATTTGTGTTATCTATGACTGTATGCGATTTTTTTTTTGTTAGATGTTGACTGTGATCGTACAAGATCTGGTGTATCAGTTGCGTAGATTGAAGATTGTAGTTAGGAAAACAGTTGATATTCATTGAAACTGGCGTTAAATATCAAAGTTATTGCCAAACTGTAGTTGCCAAGGTTGCCAAATGGAGTCTCCTTACAAATGAAAATATTTGCACAAAACCCCTTGATTAATATAAAGTTTGTTTACTATGTAAGAAGCTTTAACAGTACATAATTTATGGTATGGTATTTTTTCTGCTGTGTACAGTTTGTATGGATATTGAAGAGCATTGATTCCTTTATCATTGACTCCTTTTAGAAAGAATTTTAGTTTCATATTATTATGTGAAGTGTACATTTTGTTAGATAACTGTTTTGTATAATTGATATATATATATATATATATATATATATATATATATATATATATATGTGTGTGTGTGTGTGTGTGTGTGTGTGTGTGTGCGTGTGTATGCGTGTGTGCGTGCATGTGCGCGTGTGCGCGCGTGCGCGCGTGTACGCGTTTGTGCTTGTGTGCGTGTACGTGTGGGTGTGCGTGTGTGTGTGTGTGTGTGTGCTGTGCTGCTGTGCTGTCGTGTGTCGTGTGTGCGTGTGTGCGTGTGTGCGTGTGTGTACGTGTGTGCGTGTGTGAGTGTGTGAGTGTGCGTATGCTTGTGTATGTGCGCGTGTACGCGCGCGGGTGTGCGTGTGTGTGTGTTTGTGTGTGCGTGTGTGTGCGGGCGGGTGGGTGGGTGTGGGTGTGTACATGTTTGCGTGTGTTCGAGTGTGCGTGTGTGTGTGGGTATGCGCGTGTGTGCGTATTTGTATGCGTGGGTGTGTGTGCGTGCGGGCGTGCGAACATGTGTGCACGTGTGTGTGGATGCGTGCGTGCGTGTGTGTTTATGTGGGTTCGGGCGTATATACGTGTGTGTGTGTGTTGTGTGAGCGTGCGTGAGCGCGTGCGTGCGCGCGTGTGTGTCTGTGTGGATGTGCGTGCGTGTGGGTGTGGGTGTATGTGCGTGTGTGCGTGGGGGCCGAGCGTGCGTGAGTGTGTGTGTGCGTGTACGTGTGTATATGTGTGTGCGTTCTTGCGCGCTTGTGTGTGCGTGTGTGGATGCGTGCGTGTGTGCATGAGTGGGTGCATGTGTTTGTGCGTGCGCGTGTATGTGCGTGTCTGCGGGTGCAATAAGTGCGTGCATGAGTGCGTGCCTGCATGCGTGTGTGTGTTTGTGTGAGTGTGAGTACGCGCGTGTGGATGTGCGTTTGCGAGTGCGTGTGATCGTGCGTGCGTGCACGCAGGCCTGTGCGTGTGCGTGTGTGTACTGGTCGTTACTATATATCTTATGTTGATTTGTCTCATGTTTCATAGTGTTTTTTCTTTTTGTGAGTGATAAGCATAAGTTGCTCTATCTCACTTCTGAATGTTGAAGAAGCAGAAGATGCATATTCAAGTCATCAATAAATTGGGCTTTTGAAAAAAAAATTTCGTTTTATAACAAAACTATTTTTAGTTTTTTTCGATCTAATTAAAAAGTTATATTAAATTAAAAATACATTTTTGAACCCAGTACCGGAAACACGCCGAAAGTTCCCGAACAAACCAGAACGCGTGTGACGTCACAATGTCTATTTTTACTCATCGCAGCATACAACTGATACCGTGTTTTTACTTTTAAACGATTAAATCTTGTTATTATTGTCAATATATTAATAAATATATCAAAAATGTCAAACCTTAAAAGTTATAGTGCTTCCTTCGCACCATTATGTACGAATACTGCAAAAACAACTGCGCAAAAAATATTTTTAAATGTTTCACAATGTGTTAAAACGTCGAAATAAATGGTTTCAGGCAGTGCAACGACCTAATCCCAAAAAACATCAATTTTTGTTATTGTGTTATAAGTATTTTATAATGATATATTATTATTATTAATTAATAATTATTTATGTAAACCTATAAGTTGAATAAATAGAATTCGATAATAAAATGTTTTAACTAAACTCCAGAATCATAACTTTTAAAAATCATAGCATCAAAAAAAATTTTTTTTATAATTTAAAACGATTAATTAGTACATTTGTACACGGTTATTAAATGGTTTCGGTTTAATTTAGTAATTTATATTTTAATTACGCGCTAGGTTATGTACTATACGAAATTGAAACTTTAAAAGGGTATATAATGGCGGTTCTTCCGTTGTTATAATGTCATTTAAATAATTCTCATGATTTGATGTTTTTATAGCTGAAAGAAGACATGGAGAATTATATTTACTGTACTGCAATGGAAAGTAGAGCAAAAATTAAAGTTGATGTAGTACCGCACAAGTTTAGTTGTCAACCTAACCATAAACTTTATGACACATGACTAAACAAAAGTAGCTATTATATAGTATATTGAGTATCAAGAACAGTAAGGGACGTTTACCGGTGGACGGCCATGTTAGGCCGGCGACCGGTACAACCAATAATGTTCGTGATAGTCATAAGTAAAATACTTACCGACGAGCTGGGCCTCGCAACCAGTAAACATATCCTACTGTCTTGGAAACAAGTATGGTAAGTAAACGAAAAAGATCAATTGTGCAAAAAATAATTTTTTTTCACTAAATTTCGGATATTTTTAGTCAATTTACATGTAGAAGCCGTTGACACTGTACTATTGAGAATTTATTTAACATAATGACGTCACGAGCATGCCGACCAATTGTGGCGTGTTTGTAGTCGCGTGGTTCTTTTTAAAATTTTATCAATTTTAAATTGCTTATAATAAGTCAAACAAAATTTTTAAGAGTTTTTGACTATTAATATAATTTATGGCAAAGTTTTAAAATACATAAAACACAATGGATAATTTTTTTTTTCAATAACCCAATTGAAACGTAAGTGTACTTCCAACCTAATATCGAACAAAACGGTAAACAGTTTAGGTACTAACTAACCAGTCATAAAATCTATGTCTAAATAAACTGTGGGTAAACAGGCACAGAAAGCTTCAACATGGAATCTCTTGGAACACTAAACCGCAACGTTGCAGTACTAACCATTAATACAACTAGGTGAATGCTAGTGCATTACAGGGCTTTCTTGCAAAATACTAAAAAATATATTATATGGGGTATTTTTATATCTTTGAAATATTTAATGAAAACCAAAAACTGACCCTAATAACCCCCTCCCCCTCACCGAGACATGCAGACGTCATGGCCGATATTGACGAAACTTGGCCAAAAGTTGTAAATTGAGTTTAATAAGTCGATTTAGCGATAGTAAAAAAAAGTCGCTTGCATAACCTTCTATACCTACATACGTGCATGTAGGTTGAAAGTTAAAATAGATATCTCGCTTATCTTTCAAGGTAACTACGGACTGTTTCATATGATTTTAATACAATACAATACGAGGAATATTTTCAATTTCCGGAAAAACCGAAAGTAGTGTTTTCATCAGGATAATATTTCATTAGCGCAAGTGAACAAAGTTTACTTCCGAAATCCCAAGTTTGTAACAATATTAATATTACATATTTGAAAATTCATATCTCCTATACTAGTAGCTTTAGAAGAAGCAAGTTAGTTACATTCATAAGAGTGGCTGGTTGCCTACAAAATATAAAAATACAAAAAAAAAGTTCTTCGAGAGATTTTTGAATAAATCAATTTGGAATAATTCCTTAAGTTTGACCCCTTAAATATAAGCAAATTTATATCATAATTTATTACGTAAAGAAATCTTTGTTTAACTAAGCATATCTATTTCCAATTCTTTTACACCTTGAACGGCATCGGAAATATAAATTTCTACAAAAAAAAATGTATATGTGACTCTAACTGCGGCCAAATTCAATTTTCAAAGTTTTAAAAAATTGCATTCCATGCGAGTTATTGAATTTCAATCTTCTATGTTAAAATTTGAAAATTTGCCCCCAAAATAACACCCGTATTTTTCCGCCCTGTATACCTATTGCGTTTAAAAACTTGTATTGTCGACATAATTGTCTCGTAGGTCTTCATTTCAAATTTTATCAAAATCGTCCGTATAGTTTCGGCTGCCGAGTGACCACAGACATTTTGAAAAATTTTCTAAAATTTATTTTTTCGGGTTCAGGGAGTCATAAAACATCAAAATAACGCAACTTATTTTTTTCGATTTTTTTTCGACCACAATACTTTCTTGTTTAGCAAGAAAGTAAAAATAGTAGTCTCCCCACTATTCTTGTCATTTAAGAAATCGCCCTTCTTTATAAATAATAAACATTATTAAACCTTGAAAAGTACTGTAAGGACAAGCCATATTGGATAGAAGCGTTTTCTCACTACATATTTAAAGGAAATAAGGGAATTTAATTATGTCATCCACACTAATACAGTATGCACCAGCAAGCACATAGTGACGGAATTTTTAAAACAAGATGGTTTATGCAAACGACTAAATTTTAACCAAACATTGACTTGGTCTTTATTATCATTTTTTAATTAGGTCAATAAAATTGGATACAAAATTAGATGTTATCGTAGTAGATTATTAATTTATTTATTATAAATCAAATAAGAATCGTATGTCAATCGTTTGATAATAATTCAATTGTATTTACCGTGGAATAGAGATTATTATTATACTGTTATTAAAATACACATAAATCACAATCATAATCTACAATCTTATCATAAAAATTTTAATTCCACTATAATAGTGCAAATGTCGAAGATAATACATTTTCACCAGTAATTGGTATGCAAGATGCCAAGAAGCATGATTAAAAAGGGCAATGTTTAATTTGACATATAATTAACCATATTTCTTAATAATACGATTAGTTAACAACGAAGATAACAATGCTTTGTACAATTCCGCATAAAGCATGATCGCTTACAAAGAAACTGATTTATCTAATGCATGATTGTGTATACGAAAGTATTCTAATTCTGGTTAACGGTACTGCTTGATTCTTCTATGTAGCTTAAATTCGTTCAGAAGTACAATAAAACATACTTTTTCTTTATTATATTTTACACAAAAAAATGAGCACGGTATGTGTAAAAAAAACAAATTTATACGAGGCACATCTAAATGTACAATCATGTTTTTCACGCTTTAGTTACTGTTGATATCTGCTAATTTACATCCTTTTGAATGTATTACGCTTTTCAATCAAATGGACTACTTCCAAGGTAGATAGAATAAGTATAGGATAACCTTTTACCTAGAATAAAATAAATGCCATGATTCTAATTCCAAATAGTAATTTAGTTTGATACCGTTGAGATATTATTTACATTTGTAACACGTCAAATATTTTTGTAATTTTTTAATTCTTACTATAGATTAACTGTAAGGTGGTTGGCAATAAATCAGTTCATATTATTCTACGTCTCTTAATCAACTTAGTCCTTTAACCATCTATTTCTTGTTATTTATAACGGTCTAAAGTAAACTGAAAAAGGAAGGAAAGGAAAAGGCCACGTATTTCATTCCCTACCCAAGGGGAAGGGCGGACTGCTCGAGCTTTCCGAGCTCCTTCAGCCACAATCATGGATTCCCAGCTTACATACATACATTACGTATATATGCATAGTGGGATTAAGGATGGGTGTGGTCAGGATAGAATCGGAAGGAACTGAGTTAGAGTTCTGAGAGGGAAAGTACTACCCCAGCATTCGCCTAAGTAGCCGCACATGTTGTGCATATACACAGTGACCATGTCGCTACATGTGTATGAGAAAAACCCCCTGAAAAAAACCCCATACAAGGTAGATAGTAACGGGATTCGAACCCATTACCTCCCGAATGCTAAGCAGGCCATGTCACCACTACGCTACCAGCTCGGTCGGAGATTATGAGAAACATAAAAAGGGTGCAGTTATATGAAGTGTGTCTTGAGAAGTACACATATCTAAAACATGTTAAGTGTCGATATGACGAATTAGGGTAGCAAACATGCATGATAATATGTGATCGCTGATATAAATTGTGATGTCATTTGAATATGTACTGGTTACTGGATATTGGTATTATCTTTGCCATCCAAGAATTGACCTACGTTATCGATACATGCGTCTAGCTAATTAAAACGTTTATTTTGCCACCGCACATTTAAGTATACATAAAAAAAGGATGGTTAAAATTTCGAGGGTATTTTGAGCAAGCGACGTATGTTGTCGACTGTTTAAACACAATGAAAAGAAACGCTTGTTGTAATTTTTGTCTTTATATATATTATTCTAATGACATAATCTCCTTTTGCTTGTTACCACTTGTTACTCTCTTTTATATTTCCTACGTTTCCATATTTCATTTTTCATTATACATTTTCAAAATAGTTCTTTTCAGAACCCTTTGTTCAATCACTTACGTGTATTCCAATATCTTTGTTAGTTTTTCCGAAACCGTGTAATGTCTATACAAGGTAAAACCTTGCATACGAAAGCACAACACTTTGTGCTGAATTTATTACAATATTTTGAAAAAGAGAAAGAAAACAACGGCCCTTCAATACCACTTTCTAGTGTCCAAGAGGTAGGTGTTTTTAGAATTGCCTTTTCAATTAATAGTGATCTCAAATTTACAGCGTGTGGCAAATGCCTTGGGTATATCTGTCACAACAGTGAAAAATATCAAGTCTCGGGCAAAATCCGGGTGAAAACGGCCACGTAAGAAAGTTAAATCCGAAGCTCTTGCAGATACCTCGAAAATATCCTTCAGTAATACCTTATATAATATGTACGAACAAAGTGAGTGTATTATAATTATATACAGGGTGTGGCGCGAAGAGCATTGATTAAAAGTAATGGCGAATACAGTTATGTTAAAAATCTGAAATTACGAAGCTGCAGGTTTTGGATGACGCTGAGTTCAAATATAATATTGTCCTGAATGTGGCACTTCCGGTTATACCGGAAGTAGACGTCAACTTTGTAATTTTAAATGGAACCTAATATTTTTTATTTTATATTCGAATTCTACATGAAATTCTAGATAAAATTTGTGCACAATATCCTATACCAAAAATGAAGTATTTTCGAGATATTTCGATTTTTTTAAAAACTTTGAAAAATTCCTAGTACACATTGAATAACGATATCTCCATTAATCACGAAGCTAGTGATGTGAAATTGTAATCAATAAACAACAAGCGTTTGCTCGTTAACTCCATATATACACCTCATTGATATTTCATACAGGGTGTTTTAAACTTAGCCGCCAACATGCACAATTTAAATCATTTATAAGTTGCTTACATTAAATAAAACACCCTGTATTTTATTACATTTTCCGCTGTATTTTTTTAAGCCAATTCGTTTGGTATCAGTATTCCCTATACCTAAATCCAACCACTTTTGAGATATTTCATTATCATAGTTAAAACATAACAGTACTTAATTATTTCAACATTAGTAAAGTGTAGGCCATGATTTCCATTATTTGAGGTGATATTTTGTTATTTTTTCATAAGTTATTAATTCTGAAAAGTAACCAAAAGCCTGAAAGTATTATTAATTGTGGATATCATTAAAAACGTTGACTAGGTATTTTGTATTAATTTAATTAGATAACTTTCAAACAAAAATAACTAAATGTAATATTAAACAAATAAAGTTTTATAATAAGTGTTCAAAATTAGCACCATCTACTTCTAAACATTTATGAATCCTTTTCATAAAGTTATGTCTTGTAATTCTGGAAATATGGTCGGGTGTTAGAGAATTAAAAGCAAGTAAGGCTCTCTGCATCATATCTTCCTTTGTCGTAACAGGTTTGGAAAATACCTGATTTTTAATGTAACCCCAAATACCAAAATCTAGAGGAGCCAAATCAGGAGAGCGAGCTGGCCAACGAAGCGGACCCTGATTGGCAATCCATCTATCATCAAAAATGTCGTAACGATGCTGAGCAACAGGCCCAAAGTTATGAGGAGGTGCTCCATCTTGCTGATACCAAGCTGTAGCCGCCTCTCCATTTCTTAAAGTATGTAACGCCGCTCGTATGGCTTCTTCTAAAATGTGGCAATACCTTGTACCATTTAAATTTTCATCATAAAATTTTAATGCTAAAATTGTATCGTCTTTTATTGCACAAAAAACATTAAAACTACAACTATCTTGGAAATAACGTTCTCTACTAACATGTGGATTTTCATTAGACCAAAAATGGGAATTATGCCGATTAAATAATCCATTTTTGCTAAACTTTGCTTCATGACACCATATAACTTTTTTTTATGAAGTTTTCATCCTCTTGGGTCTTCATTAAAAACCATTCACAGAATTCTACCCTTCGAGGAAGATCACCTAATTGTAAGTGTTGCACCAAATGATATGAAAATGGTTTCCATTTGTGTTTTTTTAAATGCGATGAATTGTTCTCGTCGACAAAGTAAGATCTCTCTCACAATCTCTAATGGAGGCATTTGGAGAAGCCGTAAAATAACCCAAAACATTAATTTCGTTTATGTCACTGTCCACTAGTGGTTTATTTTTATTAATTTTTGTCTTAAATTGACCAAACTGACGGCAGTTTTTAAGCAATCTTCTTACAATATCACCAGTTGCATTTGATCGATTTGAATATCTTTCTGCAAAAACACGGCAAGTCCGTTCAACAATTCTATTACACTCGCCGTAAATAATAATAAGATTTAAAAAATCATCATTAGTAAATCCTACATTTGCCATTATTTACTATGAAATACAAACTGGTAAAGAAAACTGTCAAAACAACATAAACAATTAACGTTCTAACTATCAAATCTTTGACAGCCATGGCCTACCCTTTACTAATGTTGAAATAATTAAGTGTTGTTATGTGTTAACCAAGATAAAGAAATATCTCAAAAGTAGTTGGATTTAGGTATAGGGAATACTGATACCAAACGAATTGGCTTAAAAAAATACAGCGGAAAATGTAATAAAATAGAGGGTGTTCTATTTAAAGTAAGCAACTTATAAATGATTTAAATTGTGCATGTTAGCGGCCACGTTTAATACACCCTGTATGAAATATCAATGAGATGGATACATGGAGTTAACGGGCAAGCGCTTGTTGTTTATTGGTTCCAATTTCACGTCATTAGCTTCGTTATTAATGGAGATATCGTTATTCAATGTGGACTAGGATTATTTCAAAATTTAAAAAAAATCGAAATATCTCGAAAATACTTCATTTTTGGTATAGAACATTGTGCACAAATCTTATCTAGAATTTCATGTAGAATTCGAAAATAAAATAAAAAATATTAGATTCTATTTAAAACAACAAAGTTGACGTCTACTTCCGATATAACCGGAAGTGCCACATTCAGGACAATATTATATTTGAACTCAGCATCATCCAAACCCTACAGCTTCGTAATTTCAGATTTTTAATATAACTGTATCCGCCATTACTTTTAATCAAAACTCTTCGCGCCACACCCTGTATAGCTTCTACATTAGTCTAAATTGTATTATTTACAGAAAAACCTGTCACAGTTGCAACTTTAAATGCAGAAATTCGTAACACCCATATTCAGTTAAGCGATAGAAGTTTAAATCGTGCCTTACATGCAATAAGGTTCAAGTTCCGGAAAGAGTGCAATCGAAGAGCTTTGGTAGAAAAAGATATATAGCTGAAATGTCATTGCAAGATGACGATGTAAAGAGTGTGCGAGAAGCTCAAGGATATGATGGTAAAAGATCTATAGTTATTAATGTTGTAACTGCCGTAGGATTTGTACAGAATGCTTCTTTGCTATTTACATCCATGATACAATAAACTGTATCATGATTTGCATCGAAGTCATTAAAAGAAGTTTACCATGATGAAATGAATGGGGATATGTTTAAAAAATGGCTCACTGAAAATCTAAACAATTTAGAAGCATCTTCATTAATCATAATTGACAATGCGCCTTACCATTCCATGTTAGTGGAAAAATTACCAACATCGTCTTGGACGAAAGGTAACATAATTTCCTGGTTAATAAAAAATAACATTAATTATGATCCCATCTCATTCAAAACTGAGTTCTATTCGTTAATAAAATCACAACGAATAGTAAAACGATATCAGGTAGATGAAATAATAAGGAATTACGGACATGACGTATTAAAATTGCCACATTATCATTGTGAATTCGATGCTATTGAACTAATATGCGTACATGATAAAGGATACTATGACAAGTACATAGGAAGCGATGGCTACAAAGACGAAAATGTAATTAGTATGTGGAACGAAGCTTTACAACAATGTAATCAACATATTTGGGTCAATACAGAGCAGATTATAAAACATTGGTATAAATGTGAGGAAGTGCTAGATTTTACAGTAGACGAAATGATTAACGTTACAAGTGATTATGATAGTTCGGGTACAGATTAATCGTATATTATCTTTTCTTTAATCAATGCGTTACTACAACATATTTATGTATTTCACAAATATATAGTGCACTCAGAAAGTAACGAATAAATTCATTACTTTCGAAATCGTTAATTCGTGCTCATCGACACGTCGATTTTTTATTATGATTCCGGACTTTAAGCTGTGTCGCACATGTAGATGTCGCTGTGCATTTTCCGGATATGACGGCAAAGTTCATATTTGGCAACCCGGTATGTTCTTCGCGGAAATCGATGCAATTCTTTCTCCTGAGTTCAAAAATGCCCTATTTATTGAGATTATTTAGTGTATGCGCGATATTAATTATTAAATGTGGCATAATTCGAAAAGTCATGCGGTGTTAGTGTTGTCAATGTTTGCGTTAAATTAAGAATCTGGGTACTAAACAGTGCACAACATTTATTAAAATAAACGTAAACTAAGCGAAAACAAACATAAAATAAGACTTAAACATAATAAATGTAAACAAAAACCGCATATTTATGTATCGTTATAGGTAGACTTGAAGTACGTATTTTTGTCACCGGAAGACAAAAACCATTTCAAGTCTTATTTTATGTTTGTTTTTGTTCAGTTTATGTTTATTTTAATAAATGTTGTGCACTGTTTAGTATCCAGATTCTTAATTTAACGCAAACATTGACAACACCAACTCCGTATCACTTTCCGAATTATGTCACATTTAATAATTAATATAGCGCATACTGTTTCAAATAATCCCAATAAATAGGCCATTTTTGAACTCAGGAGAAAGAGTTGCATCGATTTCCGCGAAGAACATACAGGGTTGCCATTTAAAAGTATGAACTTTGACGTCATATTCGGAAAGTGCACAACGCCATCTACCTGTGCGACACAGCATAAAGTCCGGAATCAAAATAAAAAATCGACGTGTCGCAGGATTTTGACCACAAATTAACGATTTCGAAAATAATGTTTTTATCCGTTACTTTCTGAGCGCACTGTTTACTAATTAATTGCATTAAAATTTATTTAATCATCTGGAAGGCCACAGCATTGCTAGCTATTACAATTACAGTTGTACATATTCGAAGATCTTTGAACATCATAATTACATAACCTACAAACGTTATAACTATTACTAAACACGTGTAAATGTTTGACATATACCTTTGTAAAAACCAGTATTTTAAATTAGTCCAATTTTCAATTTTGATCCACCTGTGGATCAATGGGATATTTTTGAAACTATATGTCATATTATCACCTGCAATTGTAATTAAGATTAAATACCTTTGTATGTACAATAACGTCTAACACTTGCCATGGCCTTTAATTTTTATATTACGATAAACCTTTCTAAATAGGTTTTAACAAAATTACAACTCAATAACTTCAAAATATTTTATTTTTAAGTTTTTCTAGTAAGTGTTGTTTTGACATTGAGATTTGGAAACATTACTACATTACCGCTATTTAAGAGAAAATTTATTATATTTGATTTTTAATCATTTATTATTATGGATATAACTTGACTGATATTTTTCATATTAAACCATTCGTTACTAGATTATGGCGTAGGTCAATTCTTTGGTGGCAAAGATAGTATATAACACTTAATATCAAGCAGGATATCGTTTTATTGTACGTTGATGTCGAAAGCCCGTAATTATAGGTTGTGAGAATGTCGCAATACCTTCGAACTGTGGGGGAGCTGTGTTTTACATGCTGTTCGGAATGACACGAATAGGTAAAGGGTGGCGTAATGATGACACCCTGATACCGATTTTTTGGGACCCAAACTGTTTAGCGGAAGTTATGTGTCCGGGAAGCCTATACTTATTTCAGGTGACACTAACTAGTTGTTGAAGAAGTTATTATTATTACAGTTAATCGATGCAAAAAGATTAATAATGGATCACAGAATAAAGTAAGAACCGAAAGACCCCCGGTGAGTACACCTAAAGATAAGATTATGCAGAACAGTAATTGTAATGTTTGTTGCATGTTTTCTCTTCCCAATACCCATGATAACTGGGAGGGGTTGAATTGCATTGCGAATACTCACGTAAGTTACGAGTAAGATCTACATTAAAGAATTTATCATTTCTTACACATTTAATACTGGTTTGACTATAATACTGGGATTCCATTCATTGACATCAGTTCTACATATTTTATTTTTAGAGCTATAATAATAACCTATAAAATAAAAATACAATAGTAATAATAAATCATGTCTTACCATGTCTTACTAACACATACTTTTATTTACTTTAAAATTATGACAAATAACAAAAACAAATATTTATATAACCGATTTGTCATTTAACCATAAACAAGAGTGCCATAGAAGGTAAATAGAAGGAAGAAAAGATAGCTACAGTACATTCTGTGTAGTTAATATCGACTCAAATCGTCTCAAAAGACAGTATTCGTATTTACGAACAAAATCGATGTTCGATACGTTCGTTTCTCACTTTGCTAGACATATGGACAAAATAATAGACTAATCGAACTATATCTTTATCGTTTAATTCAAAAGTTCAAACAGAATCTCTCAGTGGCAGACAAGTGAACATTTGTGCGTCATCGGGGTGCACGATGGGAGGTCAATATTGCTATTGTAGGCCAAAGTGTTAAAGAAAAGTCGAACCTCCATGTCGTTCTCAGGGAGTCGAACGTTTCTCAGAGGACTACATTGAGAATTTTTCATGATGATGATCTTCACCTGAAGGCGTATAAAGTTTAGATCACGCAAGAACTAAAGTCAAATGATTTGATGCAATTTGACAACTGGGCTCTTGAGCAATAGGACACCGACTCATATCTTGCTGAAAAGATACTGTTTTCCGATGCAGCTCAGTTTTGGCTCAATCGGATTGTGAATAAACACAACTTTATTATTTGATCTAATGAACGAGGTTCCTCTCCAGCTTGAGAAGGTCATTGTTTAATGCGGTTTTTGGGCTTAAAGCGTGATTCAACCACATTTTTTTGAAGATAGTGGTAAAAATAACGGTACTGTTAATGATGAGCGGTATAGGAATATTGACATATCCAAGGTTTTCTTTCAACAATACAGTGCGACATGTCACGCCTCTCGACAATGACAATGGTTTTATTGCAACAACGGTGTCTTGGACGCTTTATTTCGAATAATAGTGATGTTAACCGGCCACTAAGATCATACGATCTCACAACCTTGGTCTTCTTCCTATAGGGTTATGTGACAAGGACCTTACAATATTCAACATTCAACACACACCAATAATATATACCACGCAATATGTGTGAAAGAATAATCGGAAATTTAAATGCTATTATTTTTATAACAAAATAAAGTAAATAAATGAAGCTGTAATTATTTTTGAACCTGATTTTAAAGTTTTGACGTGCCAATTGAAAAATCATACATTATCACTACACTGTAGATACTTATTTTTGTTTCTCTGTCTTAAAACATATGTATAAATATTAAAATAAAGCAATATTAGAACCACTTCAAATAGACATACTACGCTTATCCTGTGTTGAATAAATATGAAATTATTGTGGAAATAAAACCAGAACTGAAAACGTTCAATAATTTTGATGACTGTTTTAACAGTGTTCAATCGACATTGTAATGTGCTTAAATTTTGTTAAATTTGTATTTTGAATGTGGTATTTTTCAATGCTATCCCTTGTCAGTTAGAGAGTGTTCTGGAATGCCATTTTCAAGGCGGTTTACTAATATTTAAATTAATTTATTTAATATCTAACCCTTACTAAAATAAAATTACGTTCCATTGTTGACTTTCAAATATGTTTACGTAATTCTATACCAGAGTGATTCTTGTCGTCTTCATAACTAAGATTAAATGATTATCACCTGTAATTATTTTTGTACCTCGTTGTAAAGTTTTGACCTGGTAATTGGAAAACCCTACATAATCTTACATTGTAAAATCATAAGATACTTATTTTTGTTTCTCTCTCTTGAAACATTTCAAAAGTATAAATATCAAAATAAAGCAATATTAGAACCATTTGAAATGGACAGACTATACTTAGCCTGTCCCGAACAAACATGAAATTATTGAGGAACTAATACCATAACTGAAAATGTTCAATAATTTTGACGACTGTTTTTATTATAACACGCCGAGGTGTGTACATTGCAACTAGTAGATACTATCTAGCAATTTGTTTTGAATAGTTCCTTACTTAAGTTTAAGTCTAAAGTCTAAAATCTAGGTAAGTCTTAGCGGGTGATGGATGTACTCCCATTGGCGCACTCCACATACGTTTGGAAACACTTCGATCACATGTTTTAATTGCCCATATTTCACTTAACTTAAATGACACTAGTTCAAAAGGTTTTTGTCTTTTTAGTCTACGTATAAGTCCACTGTTGTCGAGTAATTGTAGCACGTCGACATTCACATGTTCATGTAGTCTTATTTCGTGTTTTTTCGCGAATCGTTTTATTTCCTCACTTTTAGGTCTTTGTGGATGTCTTCATTTCTAATATACCATGGAGCGTTGACGATGCTGCGCAGTACTTTGTTTTGAAAGGTTTGAATAATTTTTATATTAAATTTCTTTGTGCATCCCCATAGATGCACACCGTTAGTCCAGACTGGTTTTAGTATTTGTTTGTACAGAAATAGCTTATTATGCAATGACAGCTCAGAATGTCTTCCAATTAGCCACCACATTTTTCGAAATCTAATGGATAGTTCTTCGCGTTTTTTCTTTACATGTTCTCTCCACCTGAGTTTGGCATCTAGTGTATGGAATTGTTTGCTGGTTGATCACTGTAGGTAAGTAATCAATTATTTTATTGATGAAGTTTATGTGTGTAGACTTCGCCTCATTTAGTTTAATTCGCCATTTCTTTGTCCAACTGGTGACGTTGTGGATTGCTGTTTGTAGTTTGTTGGTAGCTACTTCTATTTCGTTACTTGTGGCCAGCAAACCAGTATCGTCATCAAATGTAGCTGTTATCACTCCATCGCTCATAGGGATGTCACTGGTGTAGAGTAAGTACAAGATTGGTCCAAGGACGCTTCTTTGTGGTACATCTGCACCCATTTATTTTAATTCCGAATAGTCTTCGCCGTATATTACCCTAAAGTGACGGTCGGAGATGTAGGATTTGAGGATCTGACTCATTTGCCTAGATAGATTCTTTTCCATCTTATATTCTAGCCCTTCGTGCCATACTTTATCAAAAGCTTGGGCTACGTCTAGAAATATTGCTGCACATATTTCTTTTTCTTCCAAACTTCTTTCGATTATATTGGTGATGCGATGCACTTGATCAATGATCAAATGCTCATTTCGAAATCCAAAGTGGTGATTCGGGATAAATTGCTTTTCCTCAGTAATTGGTTTGAGGCGTTTTAAGAGCAGTTTCTCGAATAGTGTAGATATGATTGGTAGCAGTGAAATTGGACGATATGATGCTTTCTCGTTTGGCGGTTTCCCAGGTTTCAAGATCATGATTACTTCTGCTACCTTCCACTGCAACGGTACATATTGTAATCGCAATGCAGCGTTGAATAGGTGCGTTAGTTTCATTATGCCAGTTCTTGACAGTTCTTTAAGCGCTTGGGAATTTATTAGATCGTGGCCAGATGGCTTTTTGGCACTGAGATTCTTTCGAATCTCCGTGGCAATTTCGTTGTTATTGGATCAATGACCCTGTTTTCCCAGGTATTCATAACCGGAAAGGTTTCATTACCATCAGCATGGTGAGGTTGCTAAATGCTCGGCAAATAATTCCGCCTTTTCTTTCCTAGCCCATTCGCCATTTTACTTGCGAATTGGCGGGTTTTAGTTTTGCGGTCGTTAAATCTCTTAGTCGCCTTCCATAGGGAGTACTCATTGTCTTTATCATCTGACAAACCCCTTATGAATTCAGAGAAGGTTTCATTTTAACGGTACGAATTTCCTGTTTTTAAGTTGTTGGCTTAGTCGATTTAACACCGTTTTATCTTCAGGTGCCCTGCTTTGTTGCCATTTTTTCCGTGCTCTACGTTTCGCTGAGACAAGATCTCTAATTTCTGTTGGGTAGTTTATCCCTGTTATTTTGTATTTTAGTGACGGGGTACTGTTCCATGCTGCTTGTTGTAGATTAAAAATGAACAATTCTGCTTCTGTGTCTAATTGATCAATTGATTTTAGTGGGACGTTTAATTGGATATGTTCGTCTACTTCTGTTCTAAATTCGTCCCAGTCTGTCCCTTTGTTCGTTAGTGATGGTGGATGTGATTTATTAATGATCGTTTCACTTAGCGTCAAGATAATCGGAGAGTGGTCTGATGATAGATTGTAATTGTCTTTAATACTGATGTAATTTAGTTGATATGTTTTTCAATATAAAGAAGTCAATTAGATCTGGTATTTTATTGCCATCTGCTGGCCAATACGTTGGCTTACCGGTAGAATGGCATACGAATTTAGCTTGCTTGACCACTTCATATAGCGTTTTACTTTAGTAGTGACAAGTCTGGATCCCAGCAGGTGTGTTTGGCATTAAAGTCCCTCCTAGTAGAAAGTGACCTCCTAGCCCTTCAAAAAGCCTTATGTAGTCATCCTTTTCTAGAGCGTATCTTGGTGGGCAGTATATTGCAGCAACTGTATAATCTCTGTTCTTTGCGAGTATTTTTGCAGCTGTTGCTTGTATTTCGCGAGTGTTGTAGTTCACTTCTTCATAATGTTTGATGTTATCTTTTATTAATACCTCTGTTCCTCCCCTTGCTGTATTGTCAGGACGGGGGGTGTGGTATAGTTTAAACCCATTTATATTTAGGAAACTTTCCTTAGTAAAATGGGTTTCCAAAATTAGGCAAATGTCTATTTTTTGTTCCCAGAGGATTAGTTCTATTTCATGGGCGTGCTGGAGAAGCCCATTTGCATTCCATGCTGCTATTCTAATTGACATAGCCATTTTTATTTCCTAATTTTGGGCGCGGCCCTATTTCTATTTTCTAGTTTTGTCACTCTAGTTAAGATCGATTTTATGGAATCTTCTTGCTTTTCGAGTTTTTCTAGAATTGCTTGCAATGTTTTGTTGATTGCATCTAAGTTAGTTTGTTCCTTTTTGGTTTATTGGGTTTTACCTTTGGCATTTGTGCATAACTGGTGCTTGCAGAGCTATTGTGTACAGCCGAACTGGCCCCATGTAAGGTTGGGAAATTTTGCTGTATTTTCTTTATTGATGCCGTTTCTTGGGCATTAGTTGTCCTTAGGTTGTTTCGTTTATTTTCTTGCAGGGTGTTTTCCCTAAGTTTTTTGAGCTCCTTTGCGACTACACACCCGCGGTAGTTCGCCGGGTGAGCTTCGCCACAATTGGCCCATTTAACTATCGCAGGTTTGATTGACTTACAGCCCTTAGTGTCATGCCCTCCTGCACACTTTACGCACCTTGCTTCTTTGTGGCAGAAGGATTGGGTGTTTCCATACGCCTGGCACTTTTTACATTGCGGGATAAGAGTTGATTTCATTCGTAGAGGTTCAATTTTACCTTCAATCCTGCAATCATATTAATTTTGTGAGTATCTTTGACATCTTTCAATTTATCAAAGGCTAGCATGTGTAGAGGCAGTGGCTTGTAATGATGCCATTTTCTGTTTTCATTTTTTTCATATTGTTAATAACAATTGTAATTTAAGTCCCCTTTCTAGTAGGTCTTCTGTGATCATTTTTATTAAACACGTTGGGTGTATGCCTCTGGCCATAACTTTGATGGGTCGGTTCTGTTTGTCTTCATAAGTATAGTATTCGACATTATAATTGCGTAAGGTGCTAATCAGACTTCGATATTGTGCCTCGTCTGTCACGTTGATCTTGAAAACATCATTATTCAATGCTGTTACTTCATATGCTTTTGCTGCTTGCAATATTTTATGCACGGTTTCATATTCTGCTATATTGACATGGTTAACTGGAGGTAGTAGGGGTGTTTTCTTTTCTTTAGATTTATTATCTGACTGCTTAGAAGTCGATGGTAGCTATTGCGGAGAGATTTCAGGGGATGAAGCCGCTTTACTTTTTTATTTTTGTTTTTCCTAGATTTCTGAACTATCCAGTCCGTTTCTCTAGTTAATTCTTCCTCGTCAGTGGAATATTCTATTTTATTTTCTATTCCCTGTTCTACATTGGGTCCCGCCACTGGTTTTTTGAGGCTATTTACCTTTTGAATTAGTTCGTTGATATTTCTGTTTAGGGTTTCAATGGTTGCGAAGGATTGTTGCCAGGCATTTCATAAATTAAACTCACTTTCAGTTTTTAATTGGTTCTGTTGAACTAGAATCTGGTTTTGCTGGGATAATTCAATCTCAGCTGGGGTTGGAGGTCGTTGGGTTAATATATTAATTTTGTAATGTGTTTAAATTTTGTTAAATTTGTATTTTGACTGTGGTATTTTTCATAATTATTCCTTGTCCGTTAGAGAGTGTTCTGGAACGTTATTTTCAAGGCGATTTAATAATATCCTAATTGTTATCGAAACGTTTTAATTTGTAAAAAATATAAAGACGTAGGTGAATGCTAATGCATTACCAGACTTTCTTGGAAAATACTAAAACATATACAGGATATTTTTATATCTTTAAAATATTTAGCTGTTTTAGAAATATTTAATAAAAACCAAAAACTGATCCTAATGAACCCCCCTCTCCGCCGCTGGATTTCTTCCAAAATCTAATCAGCTCTAAGCCAAATAAAATACAAAATACAAAAGTACGTAGGTACTTTCGTTCTGAAGTTGTCGTGGATACTAACACAAAAGTTGTAAAATGAGCTAATAAGTTGATTTAGTGATAGTGAAACAAAAGTTGATTGCATAACCTTCTATACCTACATATGTATACGTAGGTTGAAAGTTAAAAATAGATATCTTGCTTTTTTTTTTTTTATGATTGTGGACCTGAACAGGCTAAATAAGGCCTATCGTGCTAAAGCACTCAGGAACACTTAGGAGGATGGATAGAGGGATAATGAATTGCCAATAGATGCCTATGAACAGCTACCTTAAATTTTCTCATATCATAAGTGAGAGGAAAACAGGAACTAGGGAGATCATTCCAGAGTTTAGAAGCCGTGTAGAAAAATGTGGATTGCGCCCGTTTGGTACGACAAGTGGAGATTTGTACTGCATACTGATGATGTGAATGAGCGAACCGAGTGTTACTCGCAAAGATAGCCGGAGATGGTATCAAAGCCTAATCGCTCTCTTTTGAATACGATCAACGATATCGAGAGCGTATTGGGGAGCACTAACCCAAAGGTGAGAATTATATTCCAGATGAGGCCGAATTTGGGCCTTATACAGCAAAAGGAGTTGTCGAGAGGTAAAGTACTGCTTAGATCTGTACAAAAAGCCTATTTTACGAGCAGCTGTTTTGGTAGCTGACAGAAGATGGTCAACCCATGAGAGATTTGAAGATACAGTCATACCCAACAGAGTAATAGAGTCTGAAAACTTAAGAACTGAGCCATTCATACTTACAACAGGAAATGATCGATCTTTCAAGATAACTATGGACTGTTTCATATCATTTTAAAGCAAAATTTCGTTCCCTTTCAAATAAAGGAAGAATATGTGTATGTTATACCAGCAATATGAGGAATGTTTTCAATTTCCGGAAAAACCGGAAGTAGTGTTTTCATCAGGATAATATCATTTCATTAGCGAAAATGAACAAAGTTTATTTCCAAAATCCCAAGTTTGTAACCAAAATAGTTAGAAAGTTATAACAATATCAATATTAAATATTTGAAAACTCATATCTCCTATACTCGTAGCTTTAGAAGAAGCAGTTTAGTTGCATTCATAAGAGTGGCTGGTTGCCTAGAAAATATAAAAAACAAAAAAAATTGTTTAGGTTACTGTAGTTTCGTTTATCTTATAAAATAGATGCTCGCCAGCACATCCTATGTTCCTCTGTTTACCGCTTCCTAATATATGAACAAATGAATGGATTTACAAAAATGTGTAGTGTAGTTAACAGTAGAATTACTAAAACTGATGTAAGGTGCCGACGAAGTAGTGTTGTGTTTTTTAAAGTATTGACGTTTATGTTACGTTCATGAGTTCGAATTAAATCTAGTACCACCCTCACTGCTCGTATGTTTGGTTGCATAATCCTATTTTAAACTGCAATTTTAAAAATGCAATTTTTAACACGTATACGATTGACGGAAAAATATTGCAACTAACTCATGCGTTAATTAGTGATTAACAACCTCAATAATTAATTGCCTCTATTAACACACTTGTTTGCTAATATTGATTTACCCACGATAGATGGTAATGAAGGTGATTAACGATGAGACGGTAAAAAGAGTCGAGCTCGTTAATCGCGCATTAATACACGAGTTGGTTACAACATTTTTCAGAGAATCGCATTCTTTAACTTTCCTGTTTTTCCAAAGTGAAAATTTTATGTCGATCAGGCTGCCATCTCGTAATGAAAGTACAGAACGCCTGACAGTTCTCATTGCTTGACGCAATACATTCATTGTTAGATGTTTCATATAAATCAATGCAGCGTCTTCTATCAAATAGATTTAAATCGTTTCTTAATTTATTAATGGAGGATTTGGAGTTGCTTGATAATTCCCATTAATAAACGATTCTCTAAAAATAACTATTATTGCATTAGAATACAAAACTGGTATTGAGAGCGGTTTTTTCCGGTCTGTAACATAATTTTAAAGCGCTTACTTATAAAGACCATTGAGATAGTGTAGTAAGGAGATGAAATATTAAGAGAAGAATGGATGTCACCTTCCCCATATGGATGGCATTGCCATCAAGTCAGTAAACGTCAGTCGTTCGTTAAGTTTGTTTTATTTATTAAAGTCCATTGTATAAATTATTGAATAAATTTAAAATTTCCACTCTATGTATAAAAATGGCGTTATGTAAGTAAATAAACCTTCACAATCACCAGCTAAGAGGAGAAAACGTACAAAGTCCACCGAAATTGATAACTATGTTAAGGATGCTGCAAAGAAAAAATTTATGAAAGGCATTCAAAATGTAAATACAAACATGCAAGACATGTTTAGTACTATACCTGTTTATGTAAGTACACATGTCGCTGGCATTATTACAAAAAGAATTAAGCAATAGTCAAGTTTTCGATTTCAGTAAATCAAGTTTAAGATGTCTCTTACATTCCATTGACTTTTCATCTAAAGTAGATGATGGTAGGAGAAGTTTACTGGAACAATCACATATTGCTGACAATCGTGTACGATTCTTAAGAGAATATTACAAAAAATAAAGAAGAAAAATTATACAATCCTGTATTCTTAGATGAAACTTAGATTTTCAGTCGAGGATCGCACAAGAAAAGTTGGCATGATAAATCTAAGGAGACCGTGAAGAAGAAGCCAATGGGCGAAGGAAAAAGGTTTGTTGTAAATTAGTTATTACATTATAATTCCTAATGAAACCACCGTATTTTTTACATTTATAGTTGTTCATGTAGGTAACGAACATGGATTCATTTCTGATGCTTTACTTTTGTTTTCTACAAAGTCACAAAGTGCACACTATCATGAAGATATGTGTGTGGAGTTGTTTACAAAATGGTTTGAAAATAATTGAATTGCAAACTTAAAAGAACCATCTTAAATTGTGGTGGATAATGGATAATCCAAACTTCTAAAAAATTTCCAAATAATTCATCTAAGCAGGAAAATGTGTATAATTTTCTATTAAAGCACAGCATAGCTTACGAACTGAAATTAGTTGCACTTAATGCGACACCAAAGGTGTACGAAATGTATTAATAGCACACCAGTGTGGATACAGAGTATTACGGTTACTACCATATCACTGTCAATTTAATCCAATTGAACTGGTGTGGGCAAACTGCAAAGAATACTACAACAAAAATATAAATTTAACGAGGACCATGTAAAAAAAATAAGGATGGAATTCTTATAATTTTTACATAACATATTGATAACTTTACAATAGGTGGACTGAATACATGTACTGATTTATGTAAATTGATGTTCATTTAACTTGGAGCAATATGAAATTTATTTAAACTATGTGCTAAATTAAAATATTAAACATCTATAATTTCGTTAAACTTCAAACTATATTACACTACAAAATGAAATAATCACAAATGTTTTACAACTGTTGTAAATCTTGGGAATAACAAACTAATTGCAACTTTTGTTTCCACCTGAAAGGATTTAATTTATAATACACAAAAAAAGTATTTTACTTACAATTATATACGTTATGTATTATGATGGTATGTAATTATAATCAAACCATGTTCTAAATTATAACATTTTACTGTCGCAGTAAAATATTTTTGACTCTATCAATAAAATACGTGGATATAATGGATAGTTTTTCTAGTTTGAAATATAAAAAACGTTCAATAATTTTCAACTTTCTTTGACATTTTATGGAAAATTATGTGGAGACATCTGTCGATAAAAATATTGACTAAAAGATACTTTGCTGGTTTAATGAGGACTCAGGTCGCCTAAATCTTAGTTCGTGCAATTTTAAAAATGAGTCATACCCAACTTTATTTGAATCAAACTATATCATAACATACTACATTACTAATAATGCCAACTTCAGTTCTGTGCATGCCATTACTTGTTGCATTTGGACAAATAATTGAACATAGTTTTGGTCACCGCCGGGAATAGACATATTGTTCTTAAAATCTGTTATTTTAAGGTATGTTATATTATTCATATAAAACTAAAAATGATAGGACATTAAGTTTTAATACAGGTTATCTTTCGGTGAGTGACCGTATAGCAGCATCTCTGCATGTAATTGCGAAAACATATGACAGAAGTATGACTGCATCTATTCTATTGGGATGTCCCTACGTTCTGTGCATTTTTCGTGCAACGTTTCGGAGATTTGATATATCCCCGCCACCTTACATTTAGTCTTTGTGGAACTTCAGTTCCTGTTATTTTGCTACAAAAAGTTTCCAATAACGGAGTAAGCTCCTCTTGTGGGAATCTTAAATAGTTTCTGCCGTCAAGATTATGGTTATAAAAAATGGACCAATTATATCACACTACATGTTTATATCAAAACATACTTAGTTTTGAATTTCCTTTATTATGTGGGGATTTTTGTTGAACAAAAGTGAGAGTTTTACGATTAAACTTGCTATTACTTATAAATCGTCCATAAAATATGGAGAAATAGTGACTAATTCCTTACTTCATGATCAATCATTACATTAAAAATATAATTTAGACGTTTCTCTTCATGGGTTTTAGTCAAAAGTCCTAAATTGTGTAATTTACAATCGTGATATTTATATTTATATCTGGGCTGCTCGCACTGAATTCTTGGTACATTCACCACAAATTAACATGTCCACATTTTCATTGTGAGAAAACATTATCAGTAACGAAATAAAAAACTTAATTATAACCAGTCACTTAAACTGTCTTAACAACGAAATGTCAAGTTTGACAAGAATGAATTTGTAAGTTTATCAATTTGCAACTAGGTAACGTGATTTTATCGCACATTTGTTAAATATATTTTTCCCTGTAACTTTTGAACTCAACAAAGTAGAAAAGTGTTTGTGGGCAGATTTAATTTAGAAAAATGGCAACATTCGAAATATATTGCAAAAATAAAATTTCCTGGGAAAAATTTATTGTTGGACAACGTAACCTCAATTTCTAAAACGTGTATAAATTAATTTTTTGGTGCAAATTATAAACAAACATAAACCATTTAAGATCCCTCAATCAGATTTTAATTATCTTCTCCCGCTTTCGTACAATAAGGCTAAGGCATCGAGTTTGAATCACCCTGTACTTAGTGATTAGGTATATTTTACTTGTGTCTGTATTTAAATTTTTTGTTTTATAATTAAACGTTTCCTTTCTTTTAAATTTCTATTATTTGTTGCAGAAAATGGATGGCGCTTATTTCTTAAGTATAATACCTACAACAATTAGTCTAGGTGTAATTAATCAAATTCTACACGAACGCATTCATATGCTCTGTATTTTATCTGTTGCTCTCTGTCTGCTGGGTGTACGTGATTTTAGCGCCCCAACTGTAATTCATTGAGAACACTTAGTGTTTTGTGCCTTATGTTATAATCACACGTTATAATCTGATTTTTAGTTCTTCCAACTACTAGTTTGCTTTTAATGTAGCAATAATGTAGAATTAAGATACCTTATGATTTACATTTGTATTTACTATATTATGTGCATTTCAGTTTAATTATAGCAATTTCTCTTTCTCACAAAACTATTTTGTATGTTATACTTGTTGACGCTAGTATGCCAACAAAACCTACAAAACTATTTTAGTGTTGAAGAATTTCGAAAAGCAGAAGACCACGAGATTTCTTAACTTGAAATGATCTTGGAACTAACGAAGTGTAGTGACTTTGAGACAACCGAAGATTCTTATACGGTCTTTGAAAAACCGAAAATCCAGGGTAAAATCAGGTTGTAGGCCGGTTTGCTACTAATTGCTGTTTGCCGCTCCCATGCAAAAAACGACACTATTTCACGGGTAATATGATATTCTGGGACATACTTTTGTGTAATTAAAAAGCAATTAAAAACTAATTAAGAAAAATGATATGGAACTAGTGTTCTGGTTCTATTGTTACACTTACGGTATGCTTCTGCAGTAAATCTCAAGTGATGTTTTGCTATGTTTCACATTATATCATTTATATTTAGTACGTATTATGTATCCCTTATAACGTATGTATATTTCACATGAATTTAGAAATTGTGGCAAAGAACTGAAAATTATTTTATAAAAATTAAAACACTTATTTTTTGGTAGATTTGAATGTAGATTTTAAACGCTTTACACCTTTTAATAACAATTACACCTATCGTCAGTAAAAAGAAATGAATATTTATAAAGATGCAAACTTTCACGATTATCAGTACTAATAGAAATACTTCCTTTTGGGTGTGTAATCGCTTATTTTTATTAATTTCTTATACAAACTTGAACGTTTCGATAGGAGTTACAGTTATCCTCCTCAGTAAATGATAATATTTAAAAAAATTAATTAAGATATCAAATAAATATATGACATCTGAAAACTCAAATGTAAGCCTGCTATAATAGTTAGAGAAAGTATACGAAAAAATCAACTTTGGAATATAATTTTATTTTAGTTAAGATTAGCTAGATTTTTAATAGATCTTTAAGCCGCCATGAAAATGACAAATTAGAATACCCTCTTAACGTATGAAGGCTAACAATGAAAAATTTAACCAAATTATAATGTAAACCTAAAGTTAACCCGTTGACTTTTACTGACGACTAATTGTTTTTGAAAAGTTTAAAAGCTTATAAAATTTGAATTTAAATACATTTTTTTTTCAAAAAATACCAACAGTCATCTTACAATTAATTTTTTAAATGTAGCTACCGAATCAATACTTTTTCTAGCCGAGTAGTTATTCCAGAAGATTGCTGCCGCCAAGTGCTTTAATTAGCATTAACACTTTTTTCACACAGGTTAAAGCAGTGCTTATTTTGATGTCATTCTTGCATGTTTTGCCATTGGGCACTTTTTGCTTTGTACGATCATTTGATCATTTGATTTTATTACACTTAAAACCACAGTGTGGCACTTTTTCGGATTTTTTTCGTGTCCTAGGACCCCAGAAAGTCGACGAAACACGTGAAAAAATGTGTTTTTTAGATACAACTGATTTTTTAAAAGGGTTCTTGTGCACCTACAAAAGTGGGTCACATAGCATAAGTAGCCCTATTATTATTAAGCCATATTTTGAGCTTAAGAGCATGCAAATATCTTTATTTGTTTGTGCGAAAATTCAAATTAAATCAATCTTCGGGTGATTGATAAAGTTGGACACGTAAACATCACATTTAGGTGGAAAATATATTATTATTGGCTATACAAATGTTGGAATGTATATACCAACTTTGTACAAGAATATTAAATCAACAAGTCAATATTCTTCGTCGCTGTTCTCGTTAATCACTGGCTCAGTTCGCTGCATTTCAAATAATTTTGATAATATTTGAGCGGGACGTAGTATTGCTGATAAATACATCAGGTATCATAAAAAATATATAATGGTGGCAACGTGCGAACAGCAGCCAACAATCCGAAGCCCATTAGGACAGTCGCATACATAACCCTTGATACCGCCATACCCAATCGTGTTGGGTTGGTATTGAAGGTAGCATTTGTATATTTTACGGCATGTATGCCTCGACATTACCTCGATTTTAAGCAATGTGTTGTCTTCAGCTAAATAGTGCATTTTTATGTCATCGTCTTCACTATAACGTTCCGCTAAGTAATATATACTTTGGGCTAACTGATAGGTACCAGTGAATCTCTGGAAAATCTTGTACATCTGACGATGTTAAAGGTTTGAATGACTTTTTCCTCCTGTTCCAGTTACCCTCCTCCAGTTCTGTCGCTAATTAATTAATTTTTCTTTTTGGTAAGCATGACGGTGGTAATTTCATCTTGAATAACTGTGTAACAGTTCAAGCGTTTGCCTAATCTATTGAGCAACCGGTAATATTTTATTATTCAGTTGCTTGTGCAGAAGTTTGAATTTTGATGTAGTAACCCCATGCACTGCTTCTACAACCTATCTTAGTTTTGTAACAAAGCGACTATCATTGTTCTCTTTTGCTTTTTAAAGCTGGCATCGGCACAATGTATCCTTTAGACTCTAAGTAATCCTTCACATCCCGAAAACCTAGAGCAAGAATGAAAACGTCACTTTCTCTTAAAAGTTTCGACAAACTATTTTCGTCATTTAAAATAACTCGCAAGATTTCCGTGTCGTTCATAGTTTCTCTTTTGCTTTTTAAAGCTGGCATCGGCACAATGTATCCTTTAGACTCTAAGTAATCCTTCACATCCCGAAAATCTAGAGCAAGAATGAAAACGTCACTTTCTCTTAAAAGTTTCGGCAAACTATTTTCGTCATTTAAAATAACTCGCAAGATTTCCGTGTCGTTCATAGTACCCACGTATGTATGGATTACATAATAATATGTGGTGCATACTCTAAACGGTTTACATAACGGTGCTTTTTTATGATTTTCGTTAGTAAAAGTTATTACTACTTTTTTGGTGTCGCAGATATGTAGCATCAGCTATCAAAACTAAACGTACTTCACAGCTATGTTTCGCGTAGGGCGACATACGATTTAATATAAAATCTTCACGAGAACAAGCTTGCACACCACAGTGTGTTGGTAAAATGTCAGAATTAAAAGACCTCAGAACAGATTTCGCAATAATCCGACACTAGCTGTTCGGGTTGAATATTAAAAATCGACGATGTCACACTTTTCGAACTCCCAGTTCCTAACTTAAAAAGAAATACAAAATGGGTTTGGTTTACACTGCGATTATCAGAATTTTGTATCGAAGTGAGCATTTGTAGTTGTTCTGCGATATAAGCAGTTAGAGATTGTATTCATTCGGTTGATACATCGGATTTCTCCGATAATACGTTTAAGATACTACTCGATAGTACTTGAAAATGAATCAACTTCCTCTGATCGTCAATATAAAAACGCTGATTAATTAAATGATGTGTACAGCAACGATTTTGCTTCGGTATGAATATAGGATGTTCTAAAAAAACTTAGATAAGTGTTTTGAGCGGACCAATGACTAATGAATCTTGTTTAGAGAAACATGAAACATTCGCAACAGTAATTATTACCCGGAATCAACCGCTTGAAGGGCATTTCAACCCTTTCCACTTCAGGTATGTTTCGGATACGAAGATTACACGATGGATCCACTATAGATTGAGATGACTCCGATGTTTGTGAATCTGTTTGTGGAGTGTCCGCCAGCGATAACTATGACAATGGTGATGAATGTTTTAAATCTAGTTCTGGTTCAGGCACATTTTCTAACACAGTAATAAAACGAACCGGCACCAATGTTAGAAGATATAAAATATGCAATTATTATAATGGCACAATATCTAAAAATGTATGCAGATAAAGTACCAATGCGAATGTATAAGGTATCTACTTAAAACAATTACGTTTGGTGTATAAAAATGAAAACGAAATACATTTACATTTCGTTTGTATATATATATATATATATATATATATATATATATATATATATATATACGTATATATAAAGACTGAATATTTCAGTAATTTACCCATTATTGAATTGAATATTTTAATTATTAAAGGTGTACCACACTGCAAAACATATTTTAAGTTCTGCTAATTTTGAGGTTATACATGATGTCACCCAGTAAAATTGAAAGGTGTATTGTTTACATTACCTGAACTGGTCAAATATTATAAAATTAATAACCACCACCGTATCTTTGTTTATTAAATCAAATGCGTCTGTTGACACTACCAACCAAGGGAACTTGTAACTCTCAATGGGTGTTGTAATGGCAGTGCCGCTATATTCAGTGCCTCTAACAGTAAAATGCCGCATCAATACCGCGCCAAACTAGGTCCTAGGACAGGGAAACTATCCGAAAAAAATGCTACGCTGTACTTTCGGGCCTAATAATATCAAACGACTTGATCTAAATCATAAAACTCACTTGAAATGAACGAAACAAAAAATAATGTGTTGAAACACATTTTGAGCTTAGTTTTGGCACATGTTGTAAATTAATGTTAATTAGCATGTATTAATTTAACAATTCTAACAAGGTTTTTACAATCTCAAAGCGAACTTGCCCGATGCCCGCCACAGCTTTCTTATCTCGCTACCTCTTTTAATCGCAAATAACAAAATGGTACAAATGATCGCAAATTATTGTATGATGGCGCTAGCTATAGGTCCAGTTAGGTCGAAGGAACACTTAATCCGCCGAAAAGGAAAATTAATATCTTTATACCGATTTTCTTTACCTAAAAAATTCCAATGGCGCTATGTGGTGCTGTCTGAACCGAACACAGAACCTCCAAATTGTATTTCAAACAACAAAATGGTGGTGCTAAGGAAATTTAGGAGGTGACACAAGCATTCAAAATTGTAGCTAGGTCTAAAGAACTTGTTGGAAGACACCATGGTGGTGTCAGCGTTAACTGCCCGAAAAGTAAGCGGCTGAATGGTAAAGGCTATATAATGGCGCTAGCAAAACTAAAAGTGGTGCTAGTTGTCAAAAGTAGTCAAAACCTAAAGTGATGAGGCCACAAAATGCTTGGATAGAACAAGAAGCTTTAAATTTCGATCAAGTTTACTACCATAAAGGTAGGAGTATATAGAAAATTTAATGAAGTTTAGTTGCACATCATTAATTTATATTAGTTCTAACGTTCTAGACTGATTCTATCTCCTTTTGAGTCATGGGGACACACGAAATCGCAGCATGAATAATTTGTTGGAACTAGCTAAATAAATTTATGACGTACATCGGTTTTTTCGTGGAATATAGGGAATTCCACGAAAAAACCGATGTGATAATAAAAATTGTTATTCATTTGAGTATTTCAAATATTGCACCATTACATACTTTTAGTTAAAATTAAATATAACAGACAATTAGGTTGCATATATCTGGACTACTTCAGTTCTACCGACTTCCCTCAAACGTACTCTTGACAGAAAGTACTTTAAAGCAACAATTCAAAACTTATGACCATATAATTTTTTAAAATAAGACCTTTTCAAAGATAATATAACAAGTTTTTTAAGCGCTATATTTTCAATTACTTAAATATACAGGGTTGTTCATTAGTCCAATATAGGTTTCATTAAGTAAAAGTGGTTTTGTAACAAAAACGCACGTTTTAAAAATAATTTTACTTGATGTAAAAAAAATGGTCGCGATGCAATTAATTTCGAGAATTTCAAAGAGCGTTTATTCAACTTTTTTCCAATGGAACATACTGTATATTATTGAATGTTTAGAATGACTCAATAGTTACGCTCCATTTTTGTCAATAATCTATTATAACTAAACATACCGTTTAACATACCGATCAGATTTTGATAGGTCAAGCGTTTCGACAAACAAAATCAAAAAAATTCAAAAGGTGTTAAATTGTAATTTCAATGTAGGCAATATTCACAATAAATTCTCAAAGTGACCCCCATTTTGATTAGAAAACAATAAAAGCCTTGGGAGAAAGGACCTATTCACGTCTTCTAACATTTCGGCGGAAACTGTTTTAAAAGCGTGTATTATACGTTGCCACATATCGTCTGCTGTAGTTGAAGGCGTCTGGTGCACAATATTTTTTATGTATCTCCGTAGGAAAAATCTATTTTCGTCAAGTTTGGGGATCTAGGTGGCCAATTGATAGGACCACCGCGGTCGATCCATCTACCTTCGAATTATTAAAAAACCGTTGTACTTTTAGTGCAAAATGTGGTGGAGCACCATCGTGCTGGATCCACATATCTTCCCTTAGAGCTGAAGGAATGTTTTGCAGAAGCCAAGGCAAGTCATATTGCAATAAACACGAACATTGTGCACCATTTAAATGCCCATGAAATAAATGTGGTCCAGTTATAAAGTTGCTCATGATAGCACCCCAAACATTTATAGTCCATTGTCCCTGCTTATCAATTGCCCTCACAATTATTGAGTTTTCAGTTGCATAATGATGAAGAATACGACGGTTTGGGCTACCACTTTGAGTAAACGTCGATTCGTCAGTGAATAATACTTTTAGGAAGAAGTTAGGTGATATCATTTCATCTCTAAATCAGGCCCCAACAATTTTTGATGAAAGGATACACTGTAGTCATGATATTTATTTATTTATAACTAGTAGACGGCTCCGTAATTACTGATAACAAAATGTGTTAATTCATCTTCGCCACTTGCCCTCTTCCTCCTTTCACAGTTTTCATCTCACATTTCCTGTTCTAGTGAACCTTTCTTTAAGTCTTTCCAAACTTCTAACTGAAGGTTGTCCTTTGTCATGATATCTTTGTGCATATATTCGTTGAGTTAACAAATAATTTTGTAGAGCAGGTCCCATTATGAAAATCATGTTAACGAGCTCGTTTCTTTCAAACTGCATACTGACTCACTAAAAACCGTATAAATAATATGTGACATATAACAAAAGAACAAAAAAAACTACGTACCCACTAATCCAATCACGAAGAAATACAATGGTAACATTGAAGGCAAAAATATTAGAAATCACCGATACAACACCTAATTCGCAACGATCATTAAAT